>OZ025741.1:0-221000 GCA_964019335.1 Diplonema japonicum
GCTTTGGGGGGGTTTGGGAGTGCCATCGGGAACCAGAAAATAAATAAAATTACGTATTCATGAATTAAAGTGGACTTTACTCTTTCCCTTGGCTGATAATCTGTCCCTCGGAATCTGATTTTCACGAGCGAAGCGAGGGACAGATTATCAGCCAAGGGAAATAAAGTCCACTTTATTTTTCATAAATCAATAGTTATTCTTTTCGACGAAAACAAGGGTTTTTGTCTTGACAAATACCGTTTATAAGGGAAAGTCTATTACTTATAAGAAGAAGAAGGAGAAGAACAGAGTGGATTACAGATTGTACCAAAGGGAATAGTACGTAATAACAGAGGGGGGCCTGGCTACGTTGTCGGCGTACGGCCGTACGTACGCGTAATTCGAACGTACGCACTTTTTTTTAGATTTGCTGCGCACGCGTACGCATTGTTTGCGTACGGCATTCATTTTGGAAAGTCTTCAGGAAAGGTCTAGGGGCAATGTTCACTGGGCATGTGGGATGCGCAAGGGGGCGTGGCCTCTCTTGCGACCTATTGGCATGAGGCTTGTAGGGAGCTCGGGCAAGATTCGTTGGAGAAGCTAAAGATCGGCCATTGGGATTTGACAAAGCTGATTCTCTTGTCAGAGATATAATTCAGGTCAGACTCTACTTTAGCAAACGTAGTTTCACCTGCACGCAGTTTGTGAGAGGCGACAGAACTGGTGTTGGAAGACCTGCAGGGCGCCCGATCCTGATGACGGAGAACGTCTATAGATAGAGACGAATCGGGTGTAAAAGTGTTTGCATGAAGCCTCTCTCTTCCATCCATTTGCCCCTCTTGTCCAACGTAAGCCCGTTGACCCGTAGCGTGTACCTGTAGGTGTAAGGAGCCGTACGCACAGCCGTACGACGTACGCACTTTTTTAGATTTTGCTGCGTACGCCGACAACGTAGCCCTAAGGGGGGGGGAGGGGGGGGGGGGGGGGGGGGGGGCTAGAACAAAAACTTTCACGCCTGTTTGACAAAAACTTTGACACACACGGAGGGGAAATGATGCGTATCTGGCTTTCTGCATCTAGCCCGCACCCCATTTGTTTCAGCGAATGATGCTTTAGATTAGGAAAAGAAGAATAACAACTTTAACCGTGCTAAAGAAGGTTGATATGGTAATGTCATGTCATGACATGCTATACAATCAAGCTAGAAGGCATGCCTAGGAGGATTGAATTGCAAATGTGGGGCGTGAATAAAAGGGCATGCGGCGCTGGGAGAAGTCGCCGTCCGAAGGGAGGGCTGCAACGATGTGTGCGAGGGCCATGTCGTGGGGGTAGCGAGCGGCGAGTTCGCGGAAGCGGGTCTTGTCGCCCTGCATCGTGTGGTCAAAGGCTGTGGCGTAGTCTGCGGGGGAAGGGTACTGGTTGAGGACGTGGGTGGGGTCGGTGGGGGCAACCTGTGCTCCTCCCAAGTCCGCCGACGACTCGCTCAGTGTGTGCCGCACCAGAGGTGTCAGGACCTCGTACAGCACGACCTTGTCTACATCCCCAGTGTTCCACCTGTCGATGGGGCGTGTGAAGGGTCTCACCTCCGCAAGCTTCCCCACCAGCTCCACATCAGTGCAGTCCCCCAAGAGGGCGTACGTCCCCACCTGCACCGCATACGACGCAAGGCACACGCTGCTCCTCGCAGGGACCCCCAGCGTCGTGAAGTACTTCGTTGTGCTGTTCCCTGCATTCCCAAAGGCACACGCCCCAGTCGCCATTCCAACGTGCAGACCTTCCGACTTCCTCCGCTCCAAGTCCGTCACGAACATCACAGACGACAGAATGTGCGACCTGCACGTCTTCATCGTGTTCCAGGTAACCATGAAGTTGTCCCCGTGCACAGTGTCCAGAACACCGCTTGTCTGGGACACCAGGTCCGCGATCACCCGCACAATGTTGTTGTAAGGTGTTGTTGTCGTCTGCTGCATCACAGGCGAGTATCTCACTGCCGCCACTGTCGCCTGCCCCACCTTGAACCCTGTGTTCCCCACAACCGACGACCCTGAATCTGACGTCCCACCACCTGACGAGCGCCGTGATGAAGTCGACATATGCTGAGACTGGGGACCGCTTGAGCGCCCCCCGCCCATCGGTACCAGTGACGGGCCCTCTGATGCAGAGTAGCTGAAGTTGTCGAGCCTGCCCTTCAGCTGGTGCGGTACTGCATAGTACAGCTTTGTCCTTCCCTCCAGACCTTTCAAAACAGTTTCACCTGCGAACACCACCTTCGGAGTGATGGTGCGGAAGTGCTCTTGCACCAGCTCCAAGAAGGTCTCCGTCAAGCAGACGCACCCGCCCTTTGACGCCGCGCTCGTCCGTGCCGCTTTTGCCACCTCGCCCCCCCTGTAGTCAGAGCGCCCAGTCAGCTCGTTGTCCTCCCGCAACACCTCCCCGCAGTGCATCCCCATCCTCACAGAGAGCCCTGTCCACAAGGGGTCCTTGTGGGAGAGCTCCTCCCCCCACCTCTCCTGAGTCAGTTCGTACTGTGCCGTCAGGGCGAAGTCCACCGCGTTCACGCACTCCCCGAAGGCGACCATGAAGGCGTCCCCGATTGTCTTCACCTCGTACCCATGGTACTTCTGGATGTTCCGCCGCATCACCGCGTTGTGCATCTCCACCCCTTCGCTCATCTCTATCCCGTGCAGGGACCACAGGGCGGGGCCGTCCTCGATGTCCGTGAACACGATGGTGACGTTCCCAGTAGGGGCAGGCGTTATGTCAGGCACCACCGACAAGAGCGACGAGGGAACAAAGCTCCGGAACTCGTAGATCCTCCTCGTCACTTGCTCGAAGGTCTCTTGCATCACCGCCACCTCGCTGAACACGCTCTCAGAGCTATTCTTGTCGATCGCCTCCAGCTGCATCTCCGACACGAGCCCCATGTCCCGTCGCAGTCCCAGCAAGGGCTTCAGAAGAGCCGACACCAGCAACACCGCCAACCCCATCACGCCCAGAGTGCAGAACGACAACAGCATAAATATAATGACGCTCCTCGAGCTGCTCTCGCTCTCTGTCTCGTCGCTGTTCGCCTCGATGCGCGCCTTCACAGCTGCTGCCTCCTTGTTGATCGCCCCCAAGATGAACGACTGCCGGATCGCCAAAAGCACTTCCCACATGAACGGGTCCTCGAACTCTGCAGTCAAGATGTACCATATGCTGCTCGTTCCATCGCAGTCCAACGACTCCTTGTGCATCGTCCCTCGGAAGCTCTTGAAGTCCCCGTTGATGAGACCAGCAACAGAGCTGATCACACAGTCAGTGGCGTTCACATCTGGCGAAGGGAACGTAAAGTTCTGAATACCCAGAATTCCGTTGGCTACGAAGTCTTGATATGTAGCAGTCCCGTGCGACACGGCCACCACACGCCTGTACTGATCCTCGCCGGGGTTCCGTGAGATGGCAACGAGTCTGGTGTGCTCGTCCCCCACCTCATCCGTCACAGCCTTCAGCTTGGAGGATAATTTCTTAAACTCTATACTTGCACTCAATAATCCAAGATCCTGTGTGATGGCTAGCTTAGCACTGTGTCCATACCGCTCCATTTCTAGTCGACACGATCTTCGCCGAGTAGAAGGCCCCGATGAAGCTTCCGATGGGGTAGAAGTTCGACCACCCTTTGCCACCCGGTTCTAGCTTCTCTTGGGCATCAATCACAAAGTCTGTGTCACTAAGATCAAGTATCCAAGGGAGCAACGGCGGTTTGATCTCGCCGGTGTACGGGATCATCTCCCCTACCTCAGATGGAATTCCTCCCTTCCCGCCACCGTAGCCAAAATAAAGCAGGTGAGGATTCTGGGGTACTGGTAACTGGGACACGACAAACTGTGAGTTGGGTTAAGATGAACTACAAGGATATCAAGTCATACCCAGTCACCGGTAGGGGTGAGGTAGCTCATGAAAGTAACGTCAAGTGCGATTAGAGGTTCGCTCTGAGCATACCAAAAACTGCTGAGCGACTTGAGATACCCACGCACATCGTCAGGGTGGGTCTCGTTGCTGCCAGTGATGGCGAAGAAATTCTGCATTGTGTGGATAAGTGTCATGGACTGCCGAAGAGAGGAGACGAGGGAGGCGGTGGACTGCCGGATCAAAACCTGCATCACAGAGTGCACCGTGTCGTCCATCAGCGGTTCCAGTGCAGCTAGCAAGCTGTCGGTTCTCTTGTTCCCATGGTCCCGTGTTTGCTGCCTTGCGTTGTTCGTTGCGTGCAGCGTCATCCCCCATGTCACCATCCCCACTAACACAACACACACCAAGATGTAGATCAGACCTAGGTTTCGTAGCCCCATCTCCCCGCGCCATCCATCCAGCCTCCGCTCTTCTTCCAGCGTTCCATCCGTCGTGCTCCCCACATCGACAGTTTGCATTACCTGAAAATTGAATTTCTAGCAAATGTAGAGTAGCAGCAAGGAGAAGAGCAGTATGAAACAAGAACACGCCACCATTGGGGATGGACGTTATGTGGGAAACTGGGGAGCGATGCTAGGGCTCCAAACAGAAAAAAAAAAAAAAAAACAATTAACAACTGACAAGCCTTTGTTCTTAACCATTAAACCCACATGTCATATATATATATATGACATAAAAAAAAAAAAAGAAGAAACCTATAGGCCTTTTGGTCAAATTATGACCTTTCTTTCACTTTTCTGACGCCATTGCGCGATTTTTTCCACTTTGTTTGGCTAAATGCTGCCCTTTTTCAGCATTATTTTAAGAATTTGAGAGGTCGAAAATCCGGGGGAAAATTTGAGAATGAAGAATACTCGACTGGAGCAGAGGGCTGGTCGTGAGTGATGAAGAATGCTAAGAAATGTCAGAAAATGGTAGTTCTGAGTCTAGTAGGGGAGGAAAGTGTGGAAGAATTGGAGGAAATGGGGTGGAAAGAGTCATCAATGAACTGGAAGAATGCATCGCACACGGCCTCTGTAAATGCATGGGCAAAGAACCTGCACCATCGAGACCACAAGACTCGAAGGATGTAAGGTTTGACCGCATCAAAGAGCATTTTCCTGCAAAAATTAGCATAAAAACTAGGTGCGTAGTCCATCATTGCATGGGTCCCAGAAGGTCCTCTGGCTATGAATGTTCCACCTGTGGCAAGTGCCTCTATTCCACACCTTGCTTTTGGCTTTACCACCTGAACGAAGACATCACCGAGGATGATCTTCAGGAGCCCGAAACACCGACAAGTACCAGAAACTCACTGATGGACCCCCGGACCCCCTCCACTGGCTAGAATAGTGTTACAAGGGGTTTTTAGTGCATTTTATTATTATTTATTTTGCACTTTTTTCTACTCCTCTTCCCCCCCTTACCAAAAAGGGTGTTGGGTCAAAAATCATAAGTTCAAAAGCCAGTTCAGGGGAACCCTGATACGTGAATGTCTCCAGAGGTCATTTCTCCATAAAAAGAACAATTTGTATGGTTAAATGCTGCCATTTTTTTTGAATTTTTTGGAATCGCCTCAAAAATGGGCTTTTTTCGGTTTTTTGCCTGTGGGCTTAATGGTTAAAATAGAAAAGAGGCGAAGACAGAGGTGCAGGGCTTGAACAAAGACAAAGGAGAGGTGACGGGGAAGAAGTTTAAGTCGCAAATAGGATGGACTGAAGTCCTTTTCGGTTTTCTTGTCCGACCTTATTACCTTATCTTCCCCTCTTTTCGGCAGTGGAGGTTTAGAAATGATTCTGTCAAGCTCTTTTTTTTTTTTTTTTTTTTCCTTTTTGTTCGAGTCTCCAAACGGCATGGAAGTGTCCTTAATTGGTCCCTTCGTTTGAATGCTGACGCCTCTTGCATCATCTCTTTTTTTTTTTTTTTTTTTTTTTTTTTTTTATTTCCCACTACATCACATTCATGAGCACAAAGGGGAGAGGAGAATCAAAAGAGGAAGAGGAAATTTATTCACCCTGCGCCACTCCCTGCCCGTCGAGGTAAGAGGTGGGGGGGTACTTGGCAGGTCTTTCGGGGGTGATGGTGGAGGGGATAACCTCACAGGGGTAGTCCGAAGTGGGGCAAAAAAAGAAAGGGATGGAGTACCGGGGCGTAGAACCAGCGTTGAGGGCGTAGTGGCGCGTGGACAGCCAGGTATCGTTGGTGAGGTTGCGAAGGATCTCCCCTGTGTTAATGACGAAGGTGCCAGGCTTGGCGGCCACACGCCTCCACGTGTTCTCCTTTTCGTTGTTCACAACGAGCCCCGGCTCCCTCTGTGCCAGGATCGTGAAGAATGTAGTATCGACATGCGGGCCAACACCATACTGAAGCTCCTCATACTGTTCCACAGGAGGGTAGTACGCAAGACGCAGCCTTACCAGCGGGCTTTCAAAACTCTTGTTAAAGTAGCTCGGCTCCATCTTCAGAGCTTCCGCGTACTTCGGGAGCATCCTCATCGCCAGGTCTTCCAAAGCTTTCGTGTACTCCAGTACGTCGTTCTTCCATTCCTCGCCCAGTACCTCCGGCCATGGCATCTTGTCAAAGGTGATGTCTCTCGGGCCTTCCTCTCTCTTGATGATGAATGTTTCCGTGAGGTTTCCCTTCACCCTCCTAGGGAGCTTGAAATTATTGTTCGGGAGGTACCCCACACCACCTGGGTACCCCGGGGTGTGGTCCATCTCGTACTTCATTTTGACATCAAGAGGAAGAGCGTGGTACACCTCCGACGCTTTAAAACCCTTCTCCATAATGCTGTCAGACACCCCGTGGTTCTTCAGGAGGTGGAACCCGATCTCAGTGTTCGCCTTTCGGAGGGCCTCAGGGTAGTCGGCTGACATGAAGTCCAACACCGGTACCTCCTCGTCAGTTGCAAGTAGGATCTCATCTTGGTTGCTCGACGCTTTCCACGAAAGAGCTTCCTTCCGGAGTGCGTCCTCTTTCTCCAACCCATAGGCACTGGCACTAACCCACCTCCTCGAGGCACCTACCGACATTCTTAAAAACATCTTGTTTCTTTTTTCTTTTTTTTACCTGTAGAACATTTAAACAAAAAGAAAAACAGGGGAACCCCGGACAACGAATAATAACCTATATCTCTATTAGTGAGGCCGGGTAGATAGAATGAAAAAGAGAAAAAAGGGGATTTGGCCTTTTTTTTTGAGGGGGCGAATAGTGGAAATAGAATAGAAGAACAAAGAACGAACCACAGAGGGGGTTTCTTTTTGTTGTTGTTGTTGTACCGAATCCCCAAATCATAACAAGAAGTAACAGGCAGTGTAGAGGGCACACAGTTGTAAAACCACGTGCAAAGCAATGTTTGAGGCACGGACTGTGGAAACAGCGTTCATAACCTCTTCAGGGGTGAGGGCGTCAGGCCGCCTCAAAGGAACAGGTGTGACTGGGATAGTGGGAGCCGGCGTCTCCTTCACACGGGGTACGGGGCTTATCTGCTTCACTGTTTTGAGTATGAGGGAGAGGTGGGGGGAAACATACCCATGGGACACGGATAACTTGCAGTCTTACATAAAGCATCGAGTTCTAAGCATTTCTCGGGGATCTTCCCGCACAAAAACGACCCCACTGCGAAGGCTGACTCCACAGCAGAGTACACTGTGTGCGCTTCGTACTCCGGATACAGGTGGACGGCTCCCAGCACGACCTCTATCTCGACAATAAGATAAGTACTTTCTACAGGGGCGGTCTGGAGCACGCGTCTTGTGTGAAACTGGGCTGCCTGACATGTCTGACAGCATGCAGTCGAGAAGGACCCTAGCCGCCAGTTGGAGGTGGCGCATGTCAGGTTCAGTGCATTCAATGCCTCGCCACACGACATGCCACTCACGTACCCCGACACCTGCGCGTCGGTTAGTATCTGCCCCAGCAAGGTAGCGTCATCCACGCATATCTGCCGGTACGTGCACACACCCTGCACACATCTATCCCCTAGGGTTAATGGATTCCCATCGTCGCATGCCGTGCCGTCCGCCAGTACGGTGGCTGGTGGACATAGCCCCGTAGTCTTGTCACAGACACCCACCATGTTGCAGTTGTCGCCACCTGTGCATACCGGCTTGGACACGCAATGGTCGACATTGCAAGACCCACCGTACCACGAGCAGCTTCCTGTGCAGTTCTGTTCCACTTGTTCACACTGACAGAAGGTCATTCCTGTTGGTTGGCAGCTCCCCGCCCACTCACACGCGGGGTCATTTGTGCACGCGGCCTCACCCACCCATTCTATGCAGACATCGCTTTTCCTGCAAATCTCTGCTCTGCAGCTGTCAATCGCCAGCTCGTGAACCCCGTTGCATCCCACTTGATACCACCTCATGCTCCCGTCTTCCCATAACACTGTGTACCAGAACCCCCCGTTGCATGGTGTGACCTTTTCCTTAAGCCAGCCGACAGACGTGCCTTCCGAGCCCGCTTTGGACCAGTCCCTACCGCGCACAACTCTCATTCCGATCACTGCGTTCGATGGTGTGACTACACATGAGCTGCAGTTTGACCCATCTCCGCCACACACGCCGCACTGGTCTACTTCTTTCCCGCTGTTGTGCACACCATCGCACCCGAGACAGCTGTTGCCGTCTCCACCACATATGTTGCACGGGTCTATGACCTTGCTGCTGTTGCGTACTCCATCGCACCCTGTTGGAATGTTTTTAGGTTTGTAGGCATACCGAAGCAAGTTGTGTCGTTTCCTGCTGGCTTGTCGCCGGCAGGGTTCGTGGTCCCTGGGCTGCAGGGCACGCATGCACTCCCTGATACATGATAGTCCAAAGGACAGCTGGAGTCTGTAGTTTGTTTGATTTTAGTTCCCTTCATCCATACCTGCAGCAGCACACACACCGCCCATCCATGAGCAATATCCCAACTTCCCACAATCTGTCTTGGACCACGCTCTGCAGGGGCATGCAGCGTGTGGCTTTAGTTCGCCAGTGCACGCAGTGTCCCAAGAGCACCCCAGTGCCTCGCAAGCATCGCGCTTGGGTGCCAAGCTACATTTGTGATACAAACAACTCTCAGCCACACAGGACTCAACAGAGAGGTCGTAGCGTCCGTCGCACCCAGCACGGTAGCTATTCGTGTTCTCGATGACACGCGAGTCGACAGTGTTGATGGTCGGCTGCCACCGTACGGTGACCCAACTCCCACCTGTACATGGCATAGTACTAAGCACCGTCCCTTTGGTGCCAACATCTTGAGTTCCATACACCCAGTCGGGCCCTCGCAGCACTGATGTGCCTGATGCTACGTCTTCATTTACTGCACAGCTGCCACAACTACTGTTAGCTTTCTGCTCTTTTTTACACAGCCCACACGGGTCAAGCACTGTGCCGCTGTTCGGAACACCGTCGCATCCCGCACACGTACTGTTGTCGCCATTGCAGATTGCACACGCGTCTAGCGTAGCGTTGCTGTCGAGCACACCGTCACAGCCGTAGCACATGGTGTCACCCCCTCCGATCTCATCGCCAGCGTCGCGCGTCATCAGCGAAGGGCACAAAACGCACTCCTCGCTAATGACATGGTAGTCTGCCGCACAGTAAACGCCATCCCTGCACACAGCGCCGCTAGAGTTGTATACGCATCCTGCTGTGGCCCCACACGTTTGAAGGTCCATCTGGCTGCAGGGCACAGGCTCCTGTGGCACGACAGGGCTCGGTGTATCAGAGTTGTATAGTGCGTGCATCCAGTACACGTTGGAGAGGATTGCAGAGGAAGCGTACCCGGGCCCTTTTAGCCAACAGTTATTAACGCTTCCTGCTGGTGCAGTACTTGCTCTGGAAAACCCTGCGCACACACTGCTTCCCATGGCGCAACATGCTGCGACACATGAGTCGAGTGTCCCTAGCAGCTGCAAGACGTCAAAGCCACTAGAGCTGGGCGGCACGAGGAACGCAGTTTTCGCAACCTGGCACACAGTGTTGTCTGGCTGTATGTCGTTCACCCAAATGCTTTCGGATCCATGACAATTGCTGGTGCAACAGGAAGAAATCTCAGACGCGGCACACAGTCGCAGACCTTTCTGAGAGCATAGCAACTCTGCTTCGCTGAACGTTATGTTGACAGGAAAGCAACTTGCGTCCTGTGCTATGCATGTGCCAGTGTCAGAACAGCACCGTCCAGCGTGAGTTGCGTTGTCGTGGTAGTGGTAACTCGGGATGCCGTCACACGAAGCTGCAAGGCCCCCCGGTGTTGTCTCGGCGGGCGCTGTCGCATTAATAGTGTCGTTCCACAAGGGGGCTGCCACGGGTAAGGTGGGGGTCACCATATCCTCGGTCGGCGGGAAGACAGGCGCAGCAGACGGTGTTTGATATCCAGGGCAACATATGTCCTGGTCGTAGTCCAATCCCACAATGCCAGAGTCAACACGGCTGACGGGTATGTTGCAGGCAGCGTGCACAACAACAGAGCTGATGACCAATGGGACGACAGCAGAGATGGCTTTTCGGAGCTCTTGGGTAAAGAGCTCTTTTTCAAAATTCTCACATAAAGAGGCGCCCATGACAATTTGCATTGCAGGCTGGTCGTACTGAGGCGATGTGGGCTGCGGGGGGAATACAGGTGCGGTCAAGACTAGGTCAGCCCTTCCCACCTCAAAGGGGTCCGTCGAGACAGATATACCGCTGCAGCTGTTCATCGTGTCAATCGTGCTTGACGTGATGCAAGTGGCTTCGATGATGGTGTGGCTGCAGTACCCATGGAAACCCATGCGGGCGAAATGTGCTCTGCCGCGTTGGGCAGTGATAACGTGTGGGGGTGCACTTGGGCTGCCTTCGACGATTGTTGCAGCACTGAGGTCATTCGACACTTTGCCGAAGTAGAAGCGTTCTCTCCGTGATGCGCTGGGGTCCTGGCACACGGCACGTAGGGAGATGGCGGACTCCTTGTCACCACGCAGCACGTTGCCGTTCGCGTCCAACACCTCAACCACAACATCTAATACGTAGACACCAACCGGGTCCATATCGGCAGGCATAAACTGCATAAAGCCCCTATCAGGAGTGTACCATGCTTGGTTTTCATCCTGGATAGGCTCTTTGGGTGGCGGTGATATGAACAGCCCACCCACCACGATGCACTCCTGCTTCTTGACATCACCTTTGGTGGCGTTACACTTCGACACATAGTCCCCTACTATGCTCAGTTTCGTGATGGTCTGCATGTCTAGCGCAATCACCTTTACATACGGATCGTACCCACGCAGAAGGTTGTCCGAGCTTATCAAAACCCTCACCAGGTCCTGCTGTCCTTTGTAAACGATATATGGCAGCTCTGTGGTGCCTTGTGTCAGGACCATGACTTCGCTGCCGTTTCTGAACGTCCAGTCCTTCAAATGACAGGGGGCGATTGGAACCAGTTTGCACTTGCCCCAGTTGATGTTGTTCGTCGTTGCGGTGGGTGCGAGGCACGAGGACCACAGCGGGGAGTTGTCTCCTAACCACTCACCGCCCAGTCTGCACGTGCTGCACCAAACGTACTGAGACAAGTCAGAAGAGATGCACGGTATGCTCAGCGGGTGAAAGGAGACAACAGCATCGGCCCCTTGTTCGATCCCTACCGGGGTGTTGCTTGGGGCTGAATTGTCTGCGGCCGTGACATGGAGCATGAACGGGAAACCTACCACCCACGGCAGCACAGCGTCTCCTTCTTTGTAGGACAGTGCCTCGTGCTTGATGCCGCTCATGGACAGGGTTGTTACTAGCTTAGCTGCAGCGACGACAACGTAAAATGGAGCGACTTCTGAAATATGGTTCTTAGCAAACAAACCAAGCACCTTGAAGGACACGGCCCATGGGACATGGCCTGTGCGGTTGATGAACGTATGCTCAAACACAATCACGCCGCCTCTAGCAGTGAGGGATATGACTGGTATGGTGGCTGTCGGGACGCATGCTGAGCTCTGCGACTTGCAGCATTCTACACATTGCCGGAATGTCATCTCAACAACTGTGTTGTAGTCGCCATTCACCACGGCACCCTTGGCGTCAACGACATGCAGCACAAAGGTGAGGTTTGTCCCAGTCACCACCGTAGGATCACCCGCTGCCCCCGAGATAAACCCTTGGCTGTGATGTGTTATGACCCTGTCGATGATGTTGGCAGTGATGTCAAGGGACTCGACAAAGGTGCTTCCACTGCTTCCGACTGGCAGCCCCGACACGGTCTGTATCTGACAACTCCCAGTAGTCAGCACCACTCCCACCCACTCCAACACAGGCCCTCTGCTTGTCGTCATGACAACAGGTCCTTCTGCTGTAAAGCACCCTAAAGGCGACGTCACCAGTGACACCGACACCAGCAGCTGCTCCGACACAGATGTCTCGCGCCCTTCAGAGCTAAGCCCCAGCAGCCCAAACGTTGTTTTGGCGGCCACGACAACATCAGCCGTTCCTGGGGTATTTATGCTGACACCTTCCCATTTCCATGTGTCGGGGATAAGCAACAAACCAGGCCGCAGCGTCATTCTGATTCGTTGTTCATGTATCTCTCCATCGAGGTACGGACGATAGGCGCCAGGGTGGGACTCATGGGCCAGTATGCTCAAAGTACAAGATGCGGTAATATCTCCCTGTAGAAATGGAACTACTGTTAAGTCCAACACAGCAGCTGTGGTGTCCAGCGTGTAGGGCTCGCCCCAGTTCAATTGGCTGCCCCCGAGCTTCACAGAACCTTGATGGTTGCACGCGAACGTCACCTGTGGCGGAGTAGGGAAAGGAATGGAGCTCAGATGGTACGTGTGGTTCGCAGGTGAGATGTCCCTCTGAGTACCGGGGATAGCACCGATCGCTAGAAACCGTACAATCAACCCCCTGCCAGACCATGTTGTGATAGCGCTTGTGTCGTTGAAGATCACAGCAGAAGGGGGCACAGACCACCGTAGCACAGGAGGGGCACCTGAAGCGAGCATATTGATAGGCAACGTGAAATCGCCCACCACCAGCCTGTCAAGCTGGAAGTTGATGTTAGGGCTGCCTGAGAGCGTTACGGCAATGACACCAGGCAAGCCGCACTCAGGGCACTGATCGATGAAGCCCTCCATCGTGTCGACTGGGATCCCGTTGAACATGTATCTCCCGTAGATTATCTCCGGTGTGGGGCTCTCCTCCACCACAGTGACGGACATGGAGGGGCTGAGGAGGTTGAGGAAGTGCAACTGTCTGCTCGTTTGCGCTGTCTTGCCCAGAGGTTTGATTGACAACGGCTGCTGCAGAGTCTGTTTGTACGAAGGTAGCTGGTGGACATATGTCGGGCCGCCAATGTAAGCACGGTCACCAAGATCGTCGGCAGCATAAACCTCGTAGACCCATACCTTGCTTACTGCTGACGTGTCGCGAAGCTTCACTTCAGGAGGCGATTTAGGGATCGCAATGATCTGCGTGGCATTCGAGTGTATGGCTAGAGTATGGTGAACACCGCCGATTTGATAGTGGCACTCGAAGCAGCTTCTCGTCGCCACCATACGGAAGGTAACAGATCCGTCCACCGACGTGGTTGACGGTGGCGTGAGGGTTTCCAGCGGGGACGTGAACACCAGCGACCCGCCGCCGCCGTTGACGGCCTCTGTGTTGTTTGCTTTCCCTGCTGAAACTGACAGCTGCCCGTCCCATGATGGGATGTTACTTGAGTCTGCTCGGAAAGCGGTTAGAGAGAACGGTCGCCGCGCTCCAACAATGGCAGGAGGACTGCCACCCCAAATCCATTTCACACCACACGCCTTAACCTGATACACCGCTATAGCGCCCAGGCCTAGGCTTTCATACAATCTTGTCACCCACTGCGAAACCACTTTCCCATCCACTTCAAGTATCGCCTCCACCCACACCTCGCACCTCGAGCATGGTCGAACGAAACTAAACTCCAAGTTTTTCTGCATCCACGGGTCATCGGAATCTCTCGGGAGTGACAGCTCATAAGGCGTCATCTGTCTAATCGCCACCATCCGTGTTCCCTTACTACTAAGCTCCGTATACTGTGCTGTGGTACATTCCTTGCTGGCGCCTGGTACAAGGAACCCACCGTTGCCGTACCGCAGCAACCTGTTGCTGATGCTGTCTGAGCTGTCCACCCACGCTACCCTTGCCTCGGCGTAAACGATCACTGTGCTGTGTTTCTTTTTGAACGCGACTGGGATGTCCATAAGCCATTCCCCTTCAAACTCGAAAGCAGGTTCGATCGTCACAGAGAACGGTGTCCCGACACTAATGATGAGCTGCTCAGGTATGCTCTGTTTCACAATTGCCATAGACCTGGTCTGCAGGGGGAATACCGAGAAAGGCTTCGTAGTGATCGTGCGCTTCCCGACCATAGGGCCGCTTGCTTCCTCAGCAAGTGTTCCTCCCAGTGTATGGCATGTGTCAAGCCCTGTCAATAGAGTGTTCTGGTAGCAGAGCGCCAATTCCAAAACGCACTCCTGGCAAGGCGCAGACATGGAGAACCACAATGTTGCCTGCCCGCCAGAAGTGACAACAGCTTGAGTGGCAACCTCTTCAAAGGCAGCCAGAGAACCTGGCAAATCCGGGGAGTTCTGTGGAGGCACCTTCATGTTGTACACAGTGACGTTCCCCCCGCTGTTGCACCCGCTGCTTGCAAACTTGCTGCGCAGAACAACAGGAGAGGGCATGAACGCCCAACCACGCTCCCGATCAGCCGTTTGGATCTGGACCTGAACAGGAAAGGGCATGCCGACCATAGCTGCCTTGTCTGAACCGTAGCTCCATTCCTGCCCAGGATTCACATCCCACATTTTGTAACGGTTCTTTGCACGGGGCATTCGTCTGCTGGGAGGGCACTCGTCGTCCAGCATAGGTGCGCCAAGCACTTCGACAAACGGATATGTCTCTGTTGACTGCGCAGGCCAGGAGTACTCCTGCGTGGTAGAGGCAGGGATCGGTACGATCTGATCACTTGTACGGTCGGTCGCGCTGACGATGAAGAATCCAGGGGGCTTGGGATTGAGCCCGTAGAAGGTGAAGCGAACCTGCTGATGCCCCTCGTAGAGCAGCTGGCGGGAGGTCATCGATGTGTTGAGCTTGTTGCTGAGCGTGAGTGACGTCGAAGGGAGCCAGTCGCTGACAGACGAGACGAGCTCCTGGTCAGAGCCATGCGACAGGACAAAGTCGAACGGCACGTCGTACATCACGTATCGCGCGTTGCCCCACACGTGGTACATAGCTGCGCTGAGCTCGATCTTTGTTGCAAGGTTCCCACAATTGGGTGCACCCGGCCGCAATGTGGTCCCTGTAAGTGACGTCTCAACAATAGCAACATGTCGCTGTAGCAGTTCAACGCCAACTGGGCGTATCCACAACTTTATCTTCCTGCAGGGTACCTGTGCACTGGTCAGCGAGAACTCACCCCTCGCACTCGCAGCATCACAGATTTCGAACACGGCCTCGCGTACCGGTGTTGTGTAGCCCCTAGTTTTCTGCTGCACTATAGAGAGCACGCCGTATCCCTGTGGCGCTGATCGGCCATTTGTTACTTGCCTTTCGAACCTAACGATGGCAGAACCCTGACTGAGCTCGATGCCGTTGCCCGTGATTGGGCTCCTGCTGCTCTTCAACTCCACGTCATTGGTTGCGCACTGGCCTTCGCAAGGAGGCCAGTCGAGGATGTCATTGTCAAGCTTTACAGTTATATCTTCATCGGTGACGTCATTGCGAAGGTCGACCTCCGCAGTCCCGTTGTAGTACCTGACCTTCAGGCGCAGCGTGTCTGTGGTCTTCGTGATGTACTCAGAGCATCCCAGCACGCCCTCTGTCTCGCACAGCGACGTCCCTCCGTTGACGAGTGAAACGGACAGCCTCCGTATGCCCTGTGACCCACTCGATTGTACTAGGGTCACAGACGGCGTACATTGATAGTTGTCATTCACACCAAAGGCAGTGGCGCGTATCCTAAACACACCCTCCTGCTGTCCTTCCGGAAGCTCAATATACAAGTTTTCAATCACCGCTGTGCCTTTGTTCATGTAAGCGCGTATGATGCCCGTGTTATCCCTCTGCTTCAAGGAAAGCAGCCCCGTGTGCACGGACCCGCCCTGCTCAAGGAAGTCGTTAACTGGGTCGATCTCGGTGAGCCAATCTGACCATAATGTATCAATGCCATTCAACGTTGTGGCCGTGACAGTGATGTTGAAAGTATCCGTGCTCAAAGAGCCTGCTGTGTACGCCACGACACGTGACGAGCACACCACGCTCTTGGTTTCATCTGTAAGGGTGAAGACGAATGGGTCGTCAGCGCCACCTGTTGGACCTAGGCCGCTGGTGCTGTGCATGGTGACGGAGCACTCTACACATGGTTGTGAAGTCCTCAGTTCCCATGCAGCGCCCCATGTGTCGCTTGGTGCACCCGCTGTCAGTGCTATCCACTTCATATCATGCATTACAAACTGAGACCCCACTGTGTCTGCCAGCGTGATGCCATTTCTCCCCGTGATGCCGTCCACCGACTCAGTTAGCAGGGCATAGACAGAACCCTCATTGTACTCATCTGGCAGCCAATTGTTATTGGAGTCGTATGTACCCGGCAGAACTTTGACGCTTATCCCCCTGTGGACGCTGCTCGACGGGCTGCCGATGACACTCAGTGTGTTTGCCATCATCCTGACCGAGACCTGCAGCGTGGCTATCACCGTTGTAGTAGTGTTGGACAGTGTGAGCAGCAGATCACAGGGCGACAGCCTCCTGCAGCCAACGTTGCTGTATAAGCGGAACCTTACAACCTTTACCGCTTCTGCGGTATCGAACACCACAGATGTGAACGGAAGTGTGAACTCGGGTGATGTATATTTGCCGGTTGAGGCGTTCAGCCCTTGCTGCACCTGAAGTACACTGTTTCCCAACTGCGCTGTGCTTCCTGGCGCGAAGCGCAGGTCTGCAGTCCAGCCTGTCAGGTTCTGGATCGCGATGCCTTCTAGAGTGACGGCCGTGAACCGCAGCTCGTATGGAGCGAGAGCCACAAGATACATGCCTGGCTGTGACTTCCAGTTATCATGGCCCCGCGTGAACGGATCACCATCGTGCTGAGGTACCCATATGGGAACCGGGGCCTGCTCCCCAGCTGTGCCCACCTCGACGTCCACAGGGTGCAGGTCCTCAAGCATGATGCTGCTGACAACAAGCTTTCGCACGTCAACCACTACATCAGCAAAGTGCACACCCGCAATACTGATCTTCAGGGTCACTGCTTGATGCACGCCGCTCAGCAGCCGTGCGGTGAAGAAATAGTTGAAGACGCCTCCCAATCCCCACGTGTCATTGGAAGACTCGATGCCCCCAACTGCCGCCATGTGCACAACTGTGATATTGAAGATCCCCCTTGGCACGAATTCACGCAGCCCCTGATACGTGGCTTCTAGCTTCAGTGCGCATGATATGTCATCCCAGCAGGTGTGCCGTGTGGTGTTCGTGTTGTGCTCCAACGTTTTCCCGTTCACGAGGATGCCATCGGGCTGCTGCCCGCGGATGTGAAACCACAACGCATTGGACCGCAGCTTTCCCGCAACGAACTTCAAGCCGCACCCAGCCTTAAATGTGCTGTTTGACAGACAAGCAGAGAGAAACCGTATCGAATACTGCACCTCACCTGACTGCATAAACTGCGTGCCCCCGTTGGGGTCCCATCCGTACATGGAAGCATCATTGCGGGCACAGCCGCTGCCCGACGGGTCGTTGGTATATGAGACCACGGAGGGAGTGCTCTTGGTGCATGTGAGCTCGCTCCACGAGTAGGCTTCGCAAGTCTCGATCGACACAGGAAAGCCGCCCACACCAACCTTCTGCCCGCTGCTCAGTGCGTTGATTGTGATTGTCACTATCTCCCCAGCAGATATTACCACAGACTTGGAGTCAATGCCGTCGATGAGTACATCCTGCCCTTCGTAGTACTGCTGCATGTCAGCACTCCACTCGTTGAAACGCCTACTTGTGTCAAAGGTACTGCCAACAGTCACCGCCAGCTGGTCAATCTGGCCCGCTACGAGAAGTGAAGTGCTCCCACCAGTCCCAAGTGCAGGAGACGCCCTGTTCCACAAGGTATACGACACGCCTGGCTGGGATATAGCTCCGCCAATAGGTACACTTCCGGTCTTCGCGTAAGATGCCTTCAAGGCACAAACTCTGTACTGCCCTGACGGCGTGGGGTCTGAGGGGGGCAGCCTAAACTGCGCCCCTGGAGCAACTGCCGCAGATGCACTGCCTGTTCTCACGACTGGAACCCACCCGTACTCACTGGGATGCAGAGACGGAACACATACTTGGGTGTCGTTTACTACCATCACCCAGTCTTTTCTCATTGGCGGCTGGTAATGTACTGTGCAGTTAGGAGGTTCGTTAGCATTCCTGCCGCACCATGAGCTAAGCGACACTCCTGCCTTCCCATGCAAGTCGTACAGTGTCACGTTCGAACCGGGATTATCAAAGCTAACGGGACCGGGATCCATCTGCAGCAAGGGGTCTACGACTAGCAATGTTTGGGTGTCCCTCCCATTGGACAGCCATCTCCAAGGACCACTAGTCAATCTAGCACACACTAGGTACCTGCCTGGTTCAGGTAGGTGAAATCGAAGTCCGATGCTTCCTTTGGGTGCGTAATCAGGCAAAGGCCACTCGGTGGAGATACTAGGGCAGGTCCCCATGGCTTCGATACAGCTCTGGCTAGGGATGATGGTTGAGGGATGGCCAGCTGCACGGCAGTCGACTCCGTCTTTTTTGTTCACACACCGTGAGTTGCCAGGCTCCCAATTGCACCACCCGCTCCTCTCACAAATGGGCTCGTCCAGACCATCACAGAGTGGCCACGGTACTAGCTTGAAGTCGACATCTGAGAAGTGTATCGCGTGCGTGACCTGCTGGGATGGTATCAGCCACATGCCAGCTGCAACGTACGGGTCAGGGCTTGCTATATCAGAGATGAACGTGGTAAGCGCCCCTGCCAGACCGGTGGGTTCTGTAGACCCTGTGACGGGCCCAATATGGGGGTGGACGTCGTACGCATGGATCATGGAGGTCCCGGTGAACATACCACCGATGAAGTACTGCCCCGGTGCACCAACATCTTCCGGAACAGCAACCCATAAATGGCTGCCCCCAATGGAGGTCTTGACGCACACTTTGTAGCCTACAGAGACGTCGCCCACTGTACTGGGGAACGTTGTCACCATCATAGCGTTCTTTTGTGGACCATCCGTGGGGCCCAGATCTGACCTACCCTCCACCCCGCCGCCCTCGAGGCCGATGTGAGAGCCCACTTCACATGATGTGTTCCACACAACGAGCTTTGCAGCGTCGCCTTGCGGGTTGGTGTTCAAGGTGTCGGAGACATGGCAGTTTGTGCCTCTGCACCTCTCCACCCATACCACCGAGACGCCTTGGTTGACAGGCTTCTCTTCCGACTTGGCGTGCCATCGGATGCCATGGTCTACCACTGTGTACTTCTCTTTCTTCCACACCATTGTTTCATTAATCGATACACAAAGGAAGTACGCACCAGGCAAAACCGGCATCTCAATAAAAAAGCTAAAGTACCCATTGACGTACATAGCAGTAGAAGTCTGTGACAACGAGTACGGCGGGGTGTCAAGCCCAGCAGCGATGTTGACGCAGGGGGATCTCGTGCCCTCAGGGACCATCTTGGCATGGAAGGGCTCCGGGTGGGGAATAGTGATCGTGAGCCTGAATTCTATCAAACTGCCAGCCAATAGGTCAGTGCTGGGGGGCGGGTACAATTTATGCGGCTGAAATGGTAGCAAGGGGATCTCTTGTGACAGCCAGTGCGTCGTGAGAGACGACTTGTAGCATAGACGTGGCGGTGACTTCGTGCTGTTCAGGTGCTTGACAGAGAAATACGTCACTGCACCATTCACCCCTGTCTGGTACAAGTTTGTCATGATGCTACTTCTTGCAACGCCCTTTGGCGGCGGGTATCTCCCCAAAGGGTCACTGCATGGGTATGAGTTCCCCTCGTCACACAACACCGACAGAACAACATCGTACTCGCTCTGCCTCCCGAACCACGACCCCGGGATGAGGTCGCAACCTTCCTTGTTGAAGGCGATGCGGGTGTAGTCGCCATGCATGCCTACTGTCACTTCACTTTGCATGTGGAGCTGCAGTGCAGCATCCGTACCGCCAAAAAGACTTCCCTCCACGTAGAAAATAGCTGCTTTGTCAACAGTGAGGTGGCTTTGGTAGTGGTGTGGGTTCTGCGTTTCCGTTGCAGGGACTGCGACCCAGTTCAAAGCTCCGATGCGAACGCACACTTGGTAGTCACCTATCGCAGGCACGGAGATGTAGAAGTTCACTGCTGGGACGTCTGTAGCATTCGAAGAGCTGCCCTTGCACAGCATGGGGTTTGTCTCGACTTCGTACCACGTGCACTCATCCGTACCGCTATCGAGGTACTCCTCCCAGTGCCCTGTGCTAGTGAGATTCGAGTTCATGTCGCAAGGGTAGTTCAGGGGTGTGAGGCGGAGAGCTGTTCCGCGCAGATCAACTAAATTGCTCTGCCCCCACTCCCACCTATGCCGCACCGCTGTGTTTGGCTCTGCTGACAAAGTGCTTCCACCAACTGTCCGGATTACTAAAGGTCCCCACGTCCCAGTCCGCGTGTCGTTCATCGCCCATTCCAACGATACGTTGTGGTACAGAGCAGGAGTGCTGCCGTACCACCCTGGGACCACAGGTGTCGGTGACAGGACTGACGGGGAGTACCCCGATCCGAGTCGTCGCCACATCTTTGGTAGGTTCGTTTCAGGTGTCCAGACCAGCATCCTCCAAGCTGCCCACCCTCCTCTTCTGTAACACACGTACCATGTTTCACCCTTCTGCGGAACCCGCATCTTAAGGTATGTCTCCTGAACACCTGATATATCGTCGAAGGCGTCGATGTAGTGTGGGTTGTCTGTCAGATCACGCGATGTATGGGCATAGACTGCAGAGGTTTCCGCCCGCTCCTCAAGATCAGGGTCCAACGGCGCCCAGCAGCCAGGGGGGCTAAAGCTGCCGATAGTACTGAGAGGCTGCACATCTAACTTTGGAACTTCTGTCACGAATTCATGATCTTGCACTATGCGCACCCAGTCGCCTCCCTCAACGTGTACATTATCGGAGTAAGCAGGGATCGCCGGCAGCCTGTTGAGGTCGGGGGAGGATGATACGATTCTCATCGTCCCCCATGAAAGCGGCGTCAGGTCCAGTATGGTCCACGAAATGTCTTCAGCAACCACAGAAATATGTCTGTCCGTAGATGCGGGGGAACATTTATCGACCCTCTGGCTGCAAGCGTACAATTTCTGCCAAACAGGGATGTCTTCCGGGTATGGATATCCTGTGTACATCTTCCGCTGTCTCGCCGACGAGAAGCAGACATCATATTCCCCTACCAACACCGGAAGCTGTATGTAGACATGAGCCGTCGTCAGGACTTCAGGCAACTGCGACAGCTCTCTAAATGGATTGGCTTTAGGGGTACTTAACAAACCCACTCCGCCCTTTGTCGCGCCTTCGAAGAGCCCAATGGAGGCGATATGGTCCCACGACCCATCTCTCCCGATGTAGTAGGTGCCGAGGTATGGGTGGCCATAACGATTGTCCTTGGATTCGAAAGTGCAGGACGAGTTCTTTGGTACTATCTTGACGTTGTCTGCAGTAAGGCATTCCCACGGGATCCAAGAGTTGTTCGCGCCTTGTATTTGCATCAAGTTGACGTCGCTGGTGCAGTTCAATGGTGTCGAGAAGTTGACCTCTTCGTAGGTGGTGAGCTTCATGACAACAAACTGGCCCGGCGTGGCCTTCTCCGGCAAGTGGTAAAAAATGCGGGTTGGCCGGGCCTGGAAATAGTATTGGCCCGTGGGGAGAGTTGCCATTTGCCACTTCCCATCGACAGGGAACAATTTGCCTTCCTTGTCAGTCCAGGTCCGGCTTTGTCTGAAGCACATCACGAACTGCACGCTGTGGTGCGGTGCTATGAACGTCGTGAACGCCGAGCCGACAAATGTCTTGTTCTCCAGCAGATGGTCGCTGACAGAGAGTCCGAACCCAGCGTCTCGAAACATCGCTGTGCCCAATATATACTCGCCGCACTTCCTCCCCAAAGCCGCGTTGTATTCGTACACCCTGAAATCATACTGCACCTGATCGCTGTAATTGTAATACGACTGCAACAAATTGTCTCCCAGCATGGTGTGTGTGACGGCGCGTAGCTCCTGCCCCTCCATAAAATCGACCGACGGCAGCAGGCTCGCTGTGTAGTTGTCGGAGGTCTCTAGCGTAAGGGATTCGGACACGGTGTCTGTGTGGGACAGCGAATAGGTCAACGAAGGACTGAAGGTGTCAGTCAATGAGATAGAAAAGGTTGGGGTTGCGGACCAGGTAAGGGACTCAGAGTGCGTAACCGACAAGGAAAAGGACAGCGTGCGAGAATGCGACAGCGAGTAACTCTCTGTGCCCGTGGGCAAGGTGAGAGATATGCTCTCCGTGGCAGTTGGGACCGAATAGGACGCAGTCACTGTCTGAGACAAGGTAGGTAGCGACATAGAGACCGTATTTGTGAGGGACTCGGTGGCCGTCAACGATAGGGTAAAGGTATCGGATACCGTAGGCACAGTGACAGAGAAGGTGTTTGTGAGGGATGCACTTACCGACGACGATTCAGAAAAGGTCGCTGTGAGACTGTAGGTAGCGGTTTGGCTGTCAGTTACCGTAGAGGTAGGAAGCGTTAACGAAACGCTGAATGTATGGGAAAGAGAGATGGATGACGACAGTGAGGCGCTGTACGTGTCGGTACCTGTCACAGTAGCTGTAGGGAGCGACACTGACAACGAATAAGTATCAGTCAAAGAAATAGAGGCGGTTGCTGTCAGGGAAAAGGTTGGCGACACAGTCTCCGACACAGTAGGGCTCATGCTATTGGTCCACAGTGTCCTTGACATCGTGAAGGAGAAGGTAGCAGTAGATGTCCAGGTGTCAGTTGGTGTGGCTGTCTCGGTTGCCGTTCCTAGCGACAGTGTCGCAGTGTCTACAGTCATGCTCACACTCCCCGTGCTGCTCTCTGTCGCTGTCATAGTTTCCATCGTCGCGCTCAATGTCTCACTCGTTGTCTCGCTTAAAGTCGTTGTCTTTGTCTGTGCAGCCACAGCACTCAAGAACGCCACAATCACAAAAACTTTCATCTCTCGTCATGTTACACCCTACTGAGAGATCGGGGTGTTTCGTTTCCAAAAGATGCAAAAGCAACACAACATACTGCTGTTAGGAAGGAAAAAAAAGGGGGGGGGTGAAAGAAGATGGGGAGGGGCTTAACGCTCAAACATTAGGCCTCCCTATTCCTTTCTAAGTCTTTTTCGTCGTCTCCAATTCTTGTTTCAGCTGTTTGTTGGATTTCTTTTTTTTTTTTTGTCGCCCCCATACCCGTAAGTTCTCAGACAGGGCGTCTTCTAGCAGCCGCTGTGCTTGATCTCTCGCCATGGCATCTACAGAGCCCCCGCTTCCCATACCGAACATGCTGCCCCATGAGCTGCCAGTGGAGGGCTTCGACAGTAGTCTCTGTCCGGAGCCCCTTGCGAGCTGCGACATGGCGGGGCCTGCGATCCAATGGTTTATTATCGTGCCTTTCTTTGTGTTGTCTTCACGCAGGAACTTGACAGTGCTCATTGCTTGCTGCAGCTCACCTTCTTTCTTCCACCCTGCCTCTTGTAGGGTTGACACACGTTTGATGAGCTCATTGTTCTCCTCTTGCAGCGTGGTGTTGCTTGCACCTGCCTTGTCCCCTCGGCTCTGTCTCAGTGTCGTGATCTCCTTCTCGAGCTGCTCCACGCGTTTGGCCGCCCTCCTCGCCATAACAAGCTCCTCACCCATATTTATTACCTTCCCCTCCAGCTCCGCTACCTTTGCGCCTTCTTCCTCTGCTCGTCTCAATTTTTCTTCTACTGCATGTAATGTTTCCTTTGTCTGTTCCATCTCCTTCAGACCTTCCTCCTTCTCTCTTATATCCCCTGCTGCCGCCTTAAGGTCATCGCATTCTGACACCCGTTCCCTTAGTGATGCAGTGAGATCGCCCACCTGTTTCTTCAACCCAGCCGATATTTCCTCCAGCAACGCAACGTTCTTCTGCGATGCTTCTCGGTACTCCCCAGCCTCGGTTTGCTGTTTTGTCAGTGTCTCTTCCTTCTCTTGCAGTGATTTGTTGAGTCGCTCTATTTCCCTGTCTGAGGCATGAACCTGCTGCTCGTGTTCTTGTTGCATTATTTGGATGCTATTTGCCAGTTCCAACTGCAGGTCTGCGGCTTCCTTCGACTGCATATTCAGGTCCGTCACTCTCTGCATTAGCATTGCTAAGTCCTCGTCTTTCTGTTCCATTTGCTTCATCAACTCTTCGCGCTCATTCACGCCGTCGTCTGTGCGCAGTTTTGTGATAAGCTCCTGCAGGTTTGCGATCTCCGCCTTCGCATCCCGTACAGCTTTCTTTTGTGTAATTACTTGCTTCTCCAGTGCACCGACGTCGCCGTTCCGCGCAGTGAGCTGCTGCTTCTCCTGCCCGTTGCGCTTTCCTGATTCACTTAGCTGCTGCTTCACGTGAGCAAGCTGTGTTTGCAACTTGCTATTTTCTGCTTCTTGCACAGCCGAGTCTTCTTCCTTTGTGGCTAAGAGTCGTCGCATTTCCGCTTCCGTTTCCAAGGCAGCATCCAACTTCACCTTCAGCTGCTGCATGTCTTGCAGCACATCTTGTTCTTGAGTCTGCTGCGCAGTTTGAACACTCGACTCCAGTGCTTCTGTCATCTCACGCACCCTTTCCATCTCGCTTCTGAGCGAGGTGTTCACCTCGTCGAGTTGTGTCTGCAACACCTCTTTTTCGATGACTGCTTCTTTGCATCCTGCAACGCTTTCCGACAGTGATGCGTTGAGCTCTATAATTTGCTTCTCCAGACCAGAGACCTCGTTCTGCAGTGCTTCGTTCGTTTTCGAGGCCTCATTTGTCTCTGCCTCGCGCTGCTGTTCTCTTTCATTGCTGACGACCAGCAAACGAGCCCGTTCCTCAGCATGCTCGGTTTCCATTAAAGCCGTTCGTGCCGCAAGCTCTTGTCGGAGCGCATCGGCTTGTTCGAACTCGTTCCTGAGATCCGCAGCCTTTTGCCTGAGGTCGGCCACCAAAGTGTCATTAGCATCAGTTTCTTCGCTGTGCTTTTTAGATAGCTTTTGCATCTCGGCACGCTGTTCATCACACGTTTCCCGTGCAGTGTCTAGTTCGATGGTCCGGCTGCTCAGCACCTCCTCGCACTCCGCAAATCTTTCGCGAAGACGCTCCAGTTCTAGAGTGGATGACGCGGTCTTATCTTCAAGAGAACTGCGCTCGGTAGTGTGCTGAATCTTGAGAGTCTCTAGTTTTTCTTGCATCTGCTTGGCTGCGTCTTCCATCGTCGCGATCGTGTCTTCTGAGGAAATAAGCTCCTTCTCAAGGTCGCGAGCGGTGTTTTGGAACGTAGTAGCTTCCTCCTGTGCTGCCCTGTTGCTCGCCTGCAGATGCCGCACGTTCAACTCCATTGCCTCCAACCTTGCCCCGTCGCAGTCGGTTTTCAGCACTTGCGCCTTTAAAACCTCGACCTCCGCCTGCAACTCAGACACTCCCTTGAGGTCTTTCACCGATGACACGAGCTTGTCAAACCTGGACTTTTTTTTCCCTTCATTGCTTGCCTCCTGTTGCGCCACCTGTGCGTTCACCACCGCACCGCTCATCCTGTCAAGCTCCAGGGTGATGTCGGCTGCTTTTCCCATCAGAGTGTTGTTCATCTCTACAAGTTCGTATTTCTCAGACGTGAGCCTCACTATCTGGGAGTTCAGCTGCTTTAACTCGTCATCGGTGATAGTGACCAGCTTTGAGCTCGACATCTTTTTACTGTGGTGGTGTGGTTGCGTATTGCACCAATGCAGAATAACACCAATGAAGAAGAAAAAACTGAACATTTTGAAAGGCTTGGCGTTTTTTTTTTTTTGCGCTCACCGCCTAGAAAAAAAAAGATCTGTACAACTACAGGTAGCTAGTAAAAGCTTTCTACAAACCCTATATTGTCGGGAGGCAGCTCCATGCCGTCACGCGGGGGCCGTGTCGTGTTGTGAGACAAGGTGTTGACGGCCCCCCACGGCTCGTAGCCACCGTCGCCTTTGAGCAGTTGGAGAGTGTCGTAATTCTGAATACCTGTTTCCCATAAAGTCTCTCTATCTTCGAGCTCTCTTCCTGCAAACAGCACACGCCACTTCACAAGGGACTCGGCTGTCTTCTGGTTGTTGGTTGCCGCATACACGCTGCGTTCTTCCCCCCTCCCGTACGGCGAAACCACCGCCTTCGCGGGGAACCAAAACTTATCTCCTTCGTCAAAAGAGACTTCCAAGAGTGCCCCGTTCGTTGAGTCTTCTGTAGGGTTTCTGATGGTTAGGATCACACCCCGCTGCCCTACAAACTGCTCTTTTCTCTTGCTCCAGCCTGCCCACGCTGCCCTGCACAACTTCTCGACTTCTTCGCGGTTCGGAGACACCTGTACCGTGATCCCAACCACCCATGGCTGCGACGTCAGGTCTGTCATATCCTTCGAGTGCGAGTGGCGCAAGTCCCGCAGGAGCCACTTTGGGTTTTTTGTGTTCGTCGGCGACAGGCTGTACTTCATGCTGGCTTCGATCATCTTCTGCACCTCAGTGTGTTTATTAAGCCTTGCGCATTCCGCAGGGGTGTTCCCTTCTTTATCAGGGAATGATCCGTAACAGCCAGCAGCTAGGAGGACTCTGACAACTTCCTTGTGGCCATGTCTGGCGGCATGGTGCAAAGCAGACTTTCCGGTCGCGTCTGAGGTCTCGTCGGGCCTGGTGCCAGCTGAGAGTAGCCGTTTGACCTCTTGGACGTCTCCTCGGGCAGCGGCACCTCTAAAAAGCGCGCCCCAAGATTGCGCAGGCTGGCCTGCCGGGTAGCAACGCCCGCCGCATAACCCCGAGCAAGAAGGGTTGTGGATGTATCGGTCGTTAGCGTACTGGTGTCCTGTTGCTCCGCTGAGGAGGAGGACGTCGCGTGGTTCCTTCTTCGCGTGGGAGGTACGGTCGTGTTCGTGGTGGAGACCTATCGGCGGTGGTATGTTGTGTGTCACTCGGCCGTCCTCTAGCATGTTGCGCAAGCGGGTAATGAACTGCTTGTGCTCACTCCGTGCAAGCTTCGGCAATGCCACACCCGGATGCCCAGCACCTCCTAACCGCAGTAACCGCCCGTCAAGCTCCACCTCCATTATGCGCGCAAGAGGTTCCTTCGCAGTGCTATTCCATCGAGACAGGTTCACGGTGCACATTAAACCCCTTCCAAAGGTGAACAGTTCCACCGTCCTCTTCGTCACGTCGTCTTCAAACACGACGCCTTTCAGCTTCATGCGCACTTTGTTCTTCACATCAGCAACACTGTCATGGGATAGTGCCTCGAAAGACAGCTTCTGTCCACTCGGCATCTTGAGATACAGCTGAAAGGCATCAACAACCGCATCGACCATTGCCCCCTGTGATGTGTGGTGTTCACGGTGACGGCCGAAGAGTCAATACGAATAGCATAAAGTCGGAGTGATTCGGTACATAAGTACCGAGTTCGGGAAAGAGAAAATTGAAACGGATGGCCGGCTTCCAAGTGACCAGAGCTTTTACCATATTTTTATCTTTGGACAAATGAACGGAACTACCGAAACTAGATTTGAAATTGCGAGACTTGCGACGACGCAGAGGGCGTGGGAGAACCGAGGCTTGCGTCAGGGGGGGTGAACATGAGCGGAGGCAAAGTGGACCGCCTACTGCGGTTGCCTACTGAATGACGACGGGACCGGTTTGGAGGGTCCAAAAAGAAGAGGGGTGGCGAGCTAAGGCTCATGCTGTTCCTGTTAGGAACGCTCAAAGAAGTATCCAACGATGCTGTGGAGACCATCGAGCAGCTTTCCCGTCTGTACGAAACAGGCCGTTGCACAGTGTCGTACTGTATCTCAGGAAGCGAGAGGTCCAAAGGTGTTGCAAGTGGCACCGTATCAACGGATAGCTTGAACTCCATCTCCGAACCCCTCCACAGGGAAGACACCCTCCTCTCTACCTCCCATCTCACAGGGTCTGGCAGCATGGCAAAGAGGAATGCTAATAGCATCCCAAAGCACAAGATACTCAACACGTACATCATGATCGACTTAACAACACCTTCAAAATCGTGAATATACGTCAGCAACAGCAAGTTCACCACTACGCAATTCACCGCCAGCGAGGCACACTCGATTATGTTGTGAAGGTGCACGTCGAACGGCATGAAATAATACTGCAGCACAAGCGATATCTCCATCGTGTACATCGCCAGGTAATGTTGGGTGGTGCGGTCTTCCCACTCAGTGGCGTACAAGGCAGGGGCGACAAGAGCCGCTTCCCGTGCGAGGACCACCACGATCCAGTACCAATACCGGTTCTTGAACCCACCAGTTAAGTACATAAGCCAATGGTGCGCATCTCTTCCCCGTAGCCACTTGCATGCAAAAATAAATGCAATTGGCAATACAGCTCCGGTGAAGTATGCCATGGCAGCTGCGATGACCTTCCTGACCTTGTACTCTGCGCTGGTGCAGTCTATGGAGCTGTCGACCCACAGCGGCGAGTGCCCGTCTCCGAAGTTTTCGCACTTCTGGTACGCTAGGTAATGTGTCAGCATCGTGGGGTAGCAGCTTACGAAGGACACTGTCATCGACACACCGAGAATGAGCTTGAACGTCAGCTCCCCTATTGCCCGCTCTCCTTTTCTAGGCAAGACGCTCAAGAGCAGATACACCGCAGTTGCCAATACCGTTGCCGTCACAGGGAACAGCATGTACACCTCGAGAACAGGGAAGTACGTCTTCGCAAGACAGTTGAACGGCCTGTACAGACTAACATCAAACAGGCTTGCCCTGCTAAACCAGAACAGCGTGCTGTCAATCGGCTCTGTGAAGCCGTTATTGTACTCATAGAACTTCCCCAAGCTCTGCATCCATATGATACACGTGCGTATGACGACCATGCGGTGGCCAAGTGTACCATTCTTCCTGTATGACCGCAGAGTCCCGCATATGAGAACACAGCCTACGAGAAGCATCCCGACAATGACCAGGTATGCTAGGGTGGTGTCGCCGGAAGTGCACTTCAAACACGGCTTGTTAACGGCACGCTCGCGGGCCCAGCCTTCATTGCAACCTTGACACAGAGCGCCTTTTGACCCTTCCGCGCACTGCTCTTCCGCTGCTGAAGCGGCGCCCCCCAGGCACACGGCATCAGAGCGACATCTGTAAAACACATTGGCACCGACCTCCGGAGACCACCATCCTTCTTGAGGGATGATGTAAATTGAGCCATTGCATTGCCCGCCCTCGGGGCACGGGAAGCATCCGACATCCCCAGCGATATGGTACAGGGTCTTGATGCAGTCGGAGACAGAGACTATCGGAGAGAGCAAGGGTGGGATTGCAGGCTGGTTGGGGAGAGTCACCTGGAAAATGTAATCGAAACCCGACTTGAGCGATGGCTGCATGTGATCGAAGGTAGCGATGCCATCGACGACAACGCGTGTGATGGTTTCTAACGCAACACGCGTTCCGTTCACCTCCAGCCATGTGCCTTTAGCTATGTTGCCTGATGTGCCAACCTTGTTGCCTAAAGCGTCAACGATCCCTACCACCACAGGATCGAAGACCTGCCCTGGTATCGGGTGAGTGTTGCAAGGAACCTTGAACACGATGTTCTTTGCAGGTCCTTGCTTGATGTGAAAGGTAGTCTTGTCGCTCCATGGTGTGCCTGCAACCTTAAATGTCACTTCAAACGTGTGCACACTACCGCCTTCCATTCCTTTTAAGATATCCCACACCAACACGTCGTGCACCACACCCACGCCGCCTCTGATTTCAAACACATCTAGAACAACAAGCGTATCATTCCACACATACTCCGCTGTGCAGTTTTCAACACCTTCTGTGGCTCCTTCGAGGGACCTCCGCCCTCCGTCTACAGTGTAGACTCGCAAGGGTTCTGGTGTGCTTCCCACAACTGCTCTGTAGACATCGGGTGCCTCTATTCCGGCGCCTTTCAAAAGTATGTCGTACTGCAAAGCACCCCCTGTGTAGATTTGGCCGTCAAGCGCCACGTCAATGTGAGACAGCACAGACAACGAGGTATCGATAGCAGGCTGCGTGCACAGCACAGTGGCAGTATCGAGCACAGTCGCAGGGACGTGTATCGCTGTCACACTTTCCCGTTTTGCATAGCGACACTTTCTTGTTGTCGTGCAAGGCAATACAACAGCTGCTTGCGTCTCGATACCTGCATCTCTGTACAGTCTGTGTTCAGATCCATCTGAGAACACACACATCGCCGACGGTACCTTTTTGAATCCTGTCCCTGTGACAGTGATCACAGTGGGCGTCGATGCCAATCCATAACGGTTATTTACAGTCTTCAGCATTGGCGGAACATACCGCCTTAGAGACTCAGTGCTAATAGCGTACCTGCTGCTCATACCAATCTCTACATAGTCACCTTCACACGAAGGCTGCAGTACCTCTTTTGTATCACATGTCACCATTGAGCTGCGCAGCCATTCTGCGTCGCTCACGTTGCCCCCTTCAAGGAAGCTACAAGTATAAGGTTCCACAAATTTAGTCATGTTCTCCGCTCCCTTTAGAACGATTGTAAGCGAAGTCCCGCCCCTGTTGTCTGCTACAGGGGGGATGATGGCAGAGACTTCATGCAAAGTGAAAGCAGAGAGGCCCATGTGGTCACCAGCAGAGAAGATTACACGGAGTGAATTGTCAAGTGCGGTGATGGTGACGTACTCGTGGTTGACAGCATTGGTGGTAAGAATGCTATTCAGAGTGAGTCGACCGTAGTAGCCACCATCGGGGCCGAGACGTACCTTGTACACGGTTGCGGGCCTGCTTGGCTCGTTCTGAATGAAGACATAGGCAGCGGCGTTAGCAGCGTCGACTGTGAGGGCAGCCGCAGCACACCACCCGTTACTAGATACCAAGAATCCCATCCCATTATGGTAGACCCATGCTGCAGCCCCACACGATAAGACAGCGCCTTTGTCAACCGCAGCAACACGACCACTGATCTTCACCGCAGAGGCTACGCCTGTTGTAGGGTCTACTTCGTTGCATGCAGCTTCGCTGCATAATGTGACCTTTCCCCCATCACACGAAGCATATTCGCATCCCTGCATCACCCCGCTGGATTTTACTTCGAGGCTTTGACCCCGCATGCCCCACAAGTTGCAGTCCTTCGTTACCACGAGGCCTTCCCTTGCACATACGTTCACTACGTGCTCTTGGAGCTGGGCTTCACCCTTTTTGGAGATGTGAATCAGACCAACGCGTCTTTCAAACGACAGTATTTCGTGCTTTGTGTTGTTGCGCTGCTCCAGTATGTACCCTGTCCCACCGCTGAACCACACTCCGACAGCGTTGTTCACTACTGCAGAACGCACTTCTCGCGGCGGCCAGGGATACGTCTGGTACTCTGCAACACTACTAGTGAACCCCACGTACAGCCTACTGTGCTCTTCGTCTGTGGCCATGAAAACGGGCTTCTTGATAGGAAGGTGCAAATCGATGCGGGTGGGAGGTACCTCAAGCTGATTGCATCCCTGTGTCGTGATATTATACTGATTTACAACATACCGCACCCAGATACCCATCCTGGCACACACTGCATCGTGGGCCTTGGAAAAAGCCGGATGCTTTACTTGAGTAACATTTGCAGACACCCGTGTTGGGGTTGCACGAACCATGCCCGCTGCACTCACACGCCATGTCGCAGTCAATGCCCCACCTAGTGAAAGTACATTAACGGGTTTGCTGTGGCATGCATACCACTGATCCTTGCAACTGTCGCACTGTGTTCCTGTCCAGTGGCCGCCAGCGTTATCTTGACACACACACTCTCCATTCACACCACACTGAGCATGTTGTAACCCCTGAGCAACACATCGCTCTGCCACGCACATTACATCACACGTTTTGCCGTACCAGTCCAGGCTGCACTTACAAGAGCTCGCTGGGTACTGACTGCCGTGAATGCATGTCCCATGGCTATTGCAAATACCACTGCTGCTCTCGGGACACTTGCTGTCGCAGGATACACCAGAGTAGTATGAATCACACAAGCACCGAGTTCCACCTGTGGAAGTCTGTCCGTTGACGCACAACAAGTCGCATCTGTCGCCCGCATACCCCGCCAAGCATGCCGAACAGGTCCCGCCATGGAATTTGAAGTTCCCTATACATTCACAGCCACCTCCTACAGTGCACAGCCCGTACTTCCCACAGGGGCATTCCACATCACACGTCGGCCCCTGCCACCCAGGTCCGCACACACAGGTAGGAGTATCTGCGGCGCATTCCCCATGTCCGGAGCATACAACACCTTGCTCTACATGGCACGTTGCATCACAAGAGACCCCATACCAGTTTCTCAAACAAGTGCACGTTCCGCTGGCTTCGCAAATCCCACGTATTGGTCCTCCACAAGGCTGGCCAAAGCTCACAGGACATTGCAGGTCGCAAGCCGCACCAGCCCATCCGTATGAACACCAACAGTCACCAGTACCCCGCACCCCGGCATCACAGTTCCCATGCCCAGAACACTCAATCGGATACCCTGGACATACTCGGTTGCAGGTGGCCCCCAGCCTAAGTGGGTCGCTGCAACTATCACACTTCAAGCTGCACGTATCACCGCAGTAGTCATTCGTGACCTTGGGACGCTTGGCGCACCCACACTTTCCGATAGGATAGCATGCCCCCACTGTGCCGCATCCAGGGCATGTGAGCTTGCACATGCTGCCCCACCAGTTGGACTGACAAGTGCTGCAATCACTTCCTAACCAGAAGCCAAGATCCGGTGAGGCATCACATGTGCAATGTGCCTTGCCATTAACCGTAGAACACACTCCGTGGTTGTTGCAGGGTGCGTGTATTCCTGGGCACAGAAGGTCACAATGGTCTCCTGTCCAATGGCTGCTGCACGTGCAAGTGCCAGCGTCGTCGCACGTGCCATGGCCAGAGCACAAGCACTTCTGCTGACAAGAGCTCCCCCCGTAGCCCATCTCACATTGAATACAATCAGGTTCTGCATAATGCTGCTTGCACTTACATTTCCCTGTCAGAGGATCACACACAGCATTTGAACACTTACACTCGCCGGAGCAGTCCACCCCCCAGTAGTCGCTGTCGCAGATGCAAAGACCGTTAGTGCATTGTCCATGCCCACTGCAAGGCAGTCCAACTGCAGTTCCGCCCAAACACTCACTTTTGCAGAAGCCTGACCTATCTATACTCCACCCAGATGTACAAGTAAGGCAGTTCGATGCGTTCTCGTACCCTTTGTCGCACAGACATTGTCCATTTGAGCAGGCACCGTGCCCACTGCAGTCGGGGCACCGTAGTCGGCATCTTGCTCCTCCCCACCTATCTCTGCACACGCCGCACGCCCGTCCTGTCCAATGTCCCCTCACAGTATCACTGAAGCAGCTGCAGCTTCCAGTACCACCTACACCTCCGTCACATTGGCCGTGCCCCCCGCAAGGGTCGCACGCACCGCCTTCACACTGCTTCGTACAAGTTCTGCCCCACCAGCCTTGCTTGCAATCGTTACATGCAACACCATCCCAGTAACCAAGGACTGGGTTGGTATGGCAGTTACACAAACCACTCATACAAGTCCCATGCACACAAAAGCAAGGTGCTTCAGAAGGTACCGCAGTCGGCAGAAGAGGAGCTGCCGTCAACGGACTTGGAGTTGATGGGGTAAGCGTAAGCGGGCTCCCAGTTAAAGGGAAAGGTGTTAGCGGGCTCCCGGTTAGAGGGATAGGTGTTAGCGGACTCCCAGTCAAAGGGATAGGTGTTAGCGGGCTCCCGGTTAGAGGGATAGGTGTTAGCGGACTCCCAGTTAAAGGGATAGGTGTCAGCGGGCTCCCAGTTAGAGGGAAAGGTGCTAGCGGACTCCCGGTTTGAGGGAACCCAGTTAAAGGGAAAGGTGTTAGCGGGCTCCCGGTTAGAGGGATAGGTGTTAGCGGGCTCCCAGTTAGAGGGAAAGGTGTTAGCGGACTCCCGGTTTGAGGGAACCCAGTTAAAGGGAAAGGTGTTAGCGGGCTCCCGGTTAGAGGGATAGGTGTTAGCGGGCTCCCAGTTAGAGGGAAAGGTGTTAGCGGACTCCCGGTTTGAGGGAACCCAGTTAAAGGGAAAGGTGTTAGCGGGCTCCCGGTTAGAGGGATAGGTGTTAGCGGACTCCCAGTCAAAGGGATAGGTGTTAGCGGGCTCCCGGTTTGAGGGAAAGGTGTCAGCGGGCTCCCAGTTAAAGGAAAAGGTGTTAGCGGGCTAGATGTCGGTGGAACTGATGTGACAGGATTTGGGGTTTGCGGACTCGTTGTTGAATTCGGAGGTGTTAAGGTGGGTGTCAAAGGGATGCCTGTAGGAGGGACTTGAGTATGAGGGCTGGGAGTAGGTGGACTGAGTGTCGGTGAAAAAGTTGGAATGAGGGTAAGGGGAGCATGTGTCACAGGAGTAAATGTGAGCGGGCTGAGGGTTGATGGAACAGCTGTAGAAGTGAAGGTTGGACTGGGTGTTTGTATTTGCGCAGGTGCTTGCGTCAGAGGAACAAGTGTTGATGGACTTGCTGTGAGAGGACTGTGTGTTTGTGGAACGGGAGAGGGCGGGAAAGGCGTTGGAGGACTTGAAGTTGTCGGGTTGGGTGTTTGTGGAACAGGTGTGAGTGGACTTACTGTCGGAGGTGATTGAGTTGACGGGCTTGGCGACAGAGGAGTGAGAGTAAGTGGGCTGGGTGTGAGTGGGGCAGATGTTGAAAGAACTAGTGGGGGTAAGGTAAGTGGGCTTGATGTAGAAGGTGCGGGTGTAAGTGGGCTGGACGTGGATGGGATCGGTGGGTTCGCAGTTGGCGGAATAGATGTTAGTGGAGCACCTGTTGATGGGCTAGCTGTCGATGGAAAAAGGGTCAGTGGACTGGAAGTAAGTGGAATAGGTGTCGGCGGGCTAGCTGTTAGGGGGGACGCAGTGGGAGGGAAAAATATTAATGGGCTGGATGTAAGCGGAATAGAAGTTGGTGGAACTGGTGTCAGCGGACTGGCTGTTTGGGGAAACGGTGTGAGTGGTGACAAGGTAGGCGGATTGGGTGTTATTGGAATCGGAGTCGGCGGGTTTAGCGTCAGCGGACTAGCTGTTGACGGGCTTGCAGTTGGGGGAAGAGGGGTTAGTGGGTTAGGTGTTGGAGGGAAAGGAGTCAGTGGGTTGGGTGTCAGTGGGACAGGTGTCAGCGGACTTGCTGTTTGAGGGAACGGAGTCGGTGGGCTAGGTGTTGACGGGCTTGCGGTTTGCGGGAAAGGAGTCGATGGGGCAAGTGTTGAAGGAAGAGGGGTCAGTGGGTTAGGTGTTGGAGGAAAAGGGGTCGGCGGGCTAGGTGTTGACGGGCTTGCAGTTGGCGGGAAAGGAGTCAGCGGGTTGGGTGTCAGTGGGACAGATGTCGGCGGACTTGCTGTTTGAGGGAATGGAGTCAGCGGACTAAGTGTCAGCGGGCTAGGTGTTGGCGGGCTTGCAGTTTGCGGGAAAGGAGTCGACGGGGCAGGTGTTGGTGGGCTTGCAGTTGGAGGGAAAGGAGTCAGCGGGCTAGGAGTCGGCGGGAAAGGGGTCGGTGGGCTAGGTGTTGGAGGGGAAAGAGTCAGCGGGCTAGGTGTTGGAGGGAAAGGGGTTGGTGGGCTTGAGGTAGGAGGGAAAGGAGTCGGCGGGCTAGGTGTTGGCGGGAAAGGGGTCGGTGGGTTAGGTGTTGGCGGGCTTGCGGTTTGAGGGAAAGGGGTCGGCGGGCTTGGCGTAGACGGAATTGGCGTTGGCGGGCTAGGTGTAACATCAAAACACGCATTGGACGACGGGACAGCAGTTGCCTGGAACACTACAGATGGGGCACTCGGGGACGGGGGCTCAGCAGAGCTATCACACGTCCAAGACAAACCAAAACCAGTGCGCGGCACCTCGTTCCCGGAGGTGAAGATGATGACAACGTCGCCGCGGACGGAGGGCTGGTAGGTGGGGACAGTCGTCCCACAGAAGTTGGGGCTGTAGATGGAACCTTGCATGGCGAACAGCAAGAAGTCCATCGTGCACCTCCCGTCGGTGGACTCACCGATGTCAATGAACGAGTAGGTCAGATGGACTTGTGTCGCGCACTGAATCCGCCAGCAAACATTCTGACTGTTCTCATAAGTCCCAGACGCGGGGTAGGTAAGAGACCCGCTGGACATGAAGTCAGATTTATACATAGAGCAGCTCGGCACTGCCAAGGTGCCCGCCGCTGGCGTGGTGGGGTACGCCCAAGCACCGCATGACCATGACAGTTCGAACCCGGCATCTCCAGTACAAAGATCGGAGTGGAGGTGAATGACAACGTCCCCAGGGTGGTAGTAGATCGTTCCGGGCGGTTGACAGACTCGCTTCTCCTCTCCGCTACTGTCATAAAGCGCAACGTAGTCCCAGAAGCAACCGTGAACGGGCTCTGTGGAGACGGATAGCCACGAGATGCTGAGCTGGCCGTTGCAGAGGATCCTCCAGCACTTGCGTTCCCCTTCGTTGTAGTTTCCGGACGATGGGTACTTCAGAGTCCCTGTGGGGGTACTGAAGTAGTCATGGTAAACGTGCGCGCATTGAGGCGGGTTCACGGTGAATGCAATGCCGGGAATGGCACAGTGCCGCCAGGTCAATGCAAAGCCTGTGGAGTGGATCACAGTGTTCGAAGAGAAGTGGAGCACGATGTCACCGGCTACAGTTGGCTGCCAGTCTGGGAGGGACCCGTCTGTCCCGCAGATCCGGTGGCTAGTTGATGAATCATAAACAGTAAGTGCATCATGGGAACACAGCACTCCCCCGTTATAAGGGCACATCCCAGTGGCACAAGGGTGCGTCGCTACACATAAAGCGTGGTCCTCGATCATCAAGCGAGTCCAGTCAAGGTGCACGTATGAGCTCCCCCCTTGGATCCTCCAGCACACAGACGCGGAGGGGCTATAGTCCGCCCCACTCCCTGGCCAGTCTATCGTCCCAGTCGGTGCAGTTGCATCTATTACATATGTTCCTCCACACACACCTGGGTTCAGCCCTACTACAGTGCCTAGCAAAGTTGCTAGTATCATCTCATGTACTCATTATGAGGAAAGTGCCGCACCTTGTGTAGAATAGGAACCGATTATCCTTTGAAGAGAAAAAGAAAGGGGAGGAGGAGGGGGACGGGGTAATGGTAATAGGGGACTGGGGGGGGTGACAAAAGAAAGAAGAAAATTGGTTGTGCGTGGGGGGGAAAAAAAAAAATATTGTCGTCCCTGCTTTTGCCGGCCATCACTCTGCGGTAGTGCGTCCGTGGTGTCGGCTATGGAAAATAAAAAAAAGAGGGTGTGCAAGGGACACGCTTTTTTTTGTGTTTTCTTTTTTTTCTTTGTTCTTTTTTGTTTAAACCGAACAACCACGTCTCATAAAAAAAGGGAAGGTGGGGAGGGGTATTGGGAAAAAAATCAGTACAAACAAATAAAAAACGGGATATTTGACAGATTGGTGGGAAACCCATTCTGCTTCTTTTTTTTTTTTTTATGAATTCTTGTGGCCCATTTTAATTTTTCAAGGGGGGAGGGGGACTTACAGGTAAAAAGGGGGAACAAGGGGGAGAGGGGGAACGTGGGGAAGAAGCTACAAACAAATGTAAACCCTCATATACTTAGGAACGCAAAACTTTTTAATTCTTTTAGGCTCCTCCTTTGGGGGCACAGAGGACATAACACTAAAACCTACAACTGGGCTCTTTAAAAAAAAAAAAGTTTCCTGGATGAGAAGGGGGGGGGAGTTAATCACAAAGAGCGAAAAGAAAGGGGGGGAGTCTATCACTTCTTTAACTTCAGTAAGTCGACCTCGCTCTGGAGGGACTAGGCGACACCCGGTCGCGTCTCGGGCTCCCAGACCCAGGGGCAGGGTGGCCCTGAGGTCCCTCAAAGTACTCATCACCCCTATTCGCGATCTCGTTAGCAGTTGCATGGAACCCCCTCTCCCTCATCTCTTTTTCCATCGAGTGAGACTTGTGCCCTCCGATAATAGGCTCATAGGTAGGGTCGTTGTCTCCACCAATAGGGGCAGCACTTGGCGTAATAGGACCAGGGCTCGCTCCGTACACAGGCTGGCTGCGAGATCCCGGACCTCGGATGGGCGATACGCCGCCCTCTGCCTGGTACGTGGTGTAGGACGCTGTAGGTGCAGCAGTGGACGGTGGCTGGTAGCGGTGCGACCCACCAGACGAGGACGCCTGGTACGGCATGCTTGGAGGCGACTGCTGGTACGGCATGCTCGGAGGCGGCTGCTGGTATGTGCTTGGTGGCGGCTGGTACGGCACGCTTGACTGCTTCTGGTAGGGACTCGCCCCCCTGCTCGACGAAGGTCCCCCAACGTTCATGTATGACGGCGGCGGCTGCGACCTCGGCGACCCAGAGTACGACACCGCAGCAGGTGTATGTCCGGGGGAGTACGATCTCTGTGGGCTAGCAGACACACGGTCCCTTCTTGGACTCCCAGACCCAGGCGCTGGATGCCCCTGCGGCCCCTCGAAGAACCCGTCACCCTGGTTCGCAATATCGTTGGCACTGGCGTGCATCCCCCTTTCTCTCAGCTCCTTCTCCCACGAGTAGGATTTGTGCCCCCCTATGATGGGCTCGTAGCTAGGGTCGTTGTCTACGCCTGCGATGCCGGGTCGCTGCGACGGGGCGTAGGTGGTTTCTTGGTACGTAGGGCTCGCGCTGCGTGTGACAAACGATGCCTGGCTCGCTGGCACGGAGGGGGCGCGGTTGGCTTGAGACGTGTAGCTGGGCTGCAAGGTGTAGGCAGGCTGTGTCTGTGCGTAGACGGGGCTCGTGCTGCGCACCGGCTGTTGGGACATGTAAGAGGGCTGCTGGGTTGCGGTCACTGGACCATGACCTCTGGGTGGCGACACACCGCCCTGGGAGAGACTGCCTGCAGGGGCATAGGTTGTGTGCCCACCCGCGCCGCCTGGACCCGATGGGGACCCGTACCCAGTGCCGTAGCTCAGCTGTTGCTGCTGCGGCGGCGAGTTCCTGGGCGACCCACCGTAGGACTCCGCTGCAGGGGTGTGCCCAGGGGAGTACGAGGAGCGCTGGGGACTGGCAGAGAGACGGTCCCTCCTCGGGCTCCCAGACCCAGGGGCAGGGTGGCCCTGAGGTCCCTCAAAGTACTCATCACCCCTATTTGCGATCTCGTTAGCAGTTGCATGGAACCCCCTTTCCCTCATCTCCTTTTCCATCGAGTAGGACTTGTGCCCTCCGATAATAGGCTCATAGGTAGGGTCGTTGTCCATCTTTTTTCTTTTCTCGTTTTCTCCTTTTTTCTTTTTGTTCCCGTTTCTATTGTTGATTAAAATGTAGCGCAAGACAAGTAAAACACAAAAAGAGGGGGGGAGGACTATCTCGAAAGAGACGAAATCAAGGTAAGAAAAAAAAAACTCTAAAGAAAGTTTTTAAAAAATTCTTAGTCTTTTTTATGACCCCCTCCTCCTCCCGAGAACGTACCATATTATGAGATAAAAAAAAAAAGCAAAAAAAAAAAAATCTAATCTAAGAAGCGATGTTCTTTGCAGCGAGAAACTTTTGCCGACACATGAGTAAGGTAATCAAACGGAAATGCTCGTCCCCCCATGTCTCCTCGAAAAACCGGACGAACCTGTTTCGGATAAAAGCGCCGATGTGGAGGTAGTACCGAAGCCGGGGGCTGCGGTACACAATGACGGCCCAAGTCCGGCACGACAGCTCAGCACCGCGCACATCCCTCGGGGACAAATACGACAAGATGAGACACTCCACTTCGTAAACACACGTCACACCAGTAAACGGAAAGTACGTCTCATCACCCGAGGGCCCTATTGGGTCGCCAGCTTCACGTGTCACACGGGTTTCACGAATCAATAAACTTCTGTCAATATCCGCAGGCTGCACTTCATCGTCAACAAGTGTAAAGCGTCTCCTCTTCGTGCAGGCTAGCAACATTTCTAAAGGACAGGGTTTGCAGTAGAACGCGGTGAGCATTCGTGTTTTGGTCTTGCAGGTGTTTGGAGTGCACCACCCTGGTGATGGGTTTTCCAAAGATGTTGCCAACTGTTTAGCTTGCTGTTTGAACCACGGATCGCACGCCCACAGAATTGGGTCGAATGGGATGAGCGCAGTTATTAGAGGAGCTACCCCACACAAACAGGTTTTATCTGTCAAAAATTGTGTGGAAAACGCGTTTTTCACATCGGAGTGAACGGAGGTTATTTCCCTGTCGACCCAGTGAGACACGATCCTCATGATTACCGGCGGGAACAGTGCCAGGGCGATCTCGGTACAGTCGTTGCCCGGAAATGCTTTTTTCACAACTAGTTCGCACATCCTGTGCCATATGTGGACCAGTGGGATCTCGTTTATCTTACCTCCTTTTAACCCCAATACTTCTAATGCGATGTCTATCCTCTTCTTGCGGACTCTCTCTTCGTCCCGGCTCCTCGTGTATCCCTCCTCTATCCTTCTTAGCTTCACTAAGAACTTGCTTGCTGCGGGAAGATCCATTTTTTTTAAACGCCCCTCCTTTTTTTTTTTAAAGAACTTTTTAAGGGGGGAGGGGGGTTTTTTTTAAAAAAAAAGGGGGGGGATAACAACAATATAGCGTGACGTGTAGGAAGAATACCAAGAAGAAAGAAGACAAAAAAGAAAAAAGAAATCTATGCAAAAGAGCTTGGAAAAAAAAAAAAAAAAAGGAATTCAAAAAATAAAATTTCAAATGTGCAGTGGGGATGCTCCGGACAGCTTCTGGGCTAGAAACAAGCGTAGCCGTGCTTGCAATGTCAGATAGCTCCGTGAGCTGGTCTAGGCCATTGAGGACGGATCTCGGCTCAGTCTCGGTTAGCTCCGACTCTGCTTCTTGGAACCCCGTGCCACACGCCAGTACTGGCTAGTTCACGTCAGGACATCTAATTAAAAGTCTTAAGAAGAAAATACTAAAAAAAAAAAAAAAAAAACCTTTACTTTTTCTAACTGAATCGTCCAATTTACATCATATCGGCGCTCTTGCTAACGACCACAGGAAAAAAAAAGAAAACTAAAAAAGGGGGAGGACAATAATGACAATGAAAAAAAAAATGAAAAATAGTTGACGTTGAAGGGAGAAAATATAATAAAAGGAAAAAAAAAAGAAAAGAAAAAAAAAACACACAAAATCTATCCGAATAAAAAAAGAAAAAGAAAAAAAATCACGAAATTACATTCAACCAGGGGTACCAATGTAGCGTGTGATCGGCGAGGGCGCTGAAACTGTGGTATGCACAAGACGTGGCCCCAGAGGGTCGTTTTGAGGCTCTTCTTGAAGATCTCTGTGAACAGGAGGGACGTTCCACGGCAGCATGTTCTGCCCGGTGTAGTGAGTAGTGTCAGTGGAGTCAAGGATGGCGAGGAGCTCCCTGGCGAAGGCGACCTCGTCGTCTGCTCTGCTGTGGAGCACATCATGGGGATCGAGGGCCTTCTGCAGGGTGCTGATACGCCTTATGCTTGCTTCGACCCGTCTTGCAGAGTGGTCCATCTGGAAGGCTACGGTCCCTGCGGAGTGCTGCCGTTCTAAAGACGCTCTGAAGTGGTGTAGATGTCGCAGGGTCCTGACTTCCATGCACATGTTTTCCATTTCTTTCAATAATGCGAAGCCGTCGAGTCGCCCTTTTATCTTCTGGTCCATGTCTGCCAATGATGAGTTCTCGCGTCCTTCGCTCTTCCTGTCTGTTTTCGGCTTCTGGTACTCTGCGTTCGGGTTCCCCACTCCCATCTTCGTCTCCAGCTCCCTCGTCCTTGCCCGCAACGCCACCAGCTCCGCAGCATCTGAGTCATAACGTTGCGACCGTTGCGATCGTTGCGATTTCACCGTATCGTGTTCTGTTTCGTTTTCTCTCTCCCGTTCCCTCCCGTTTTCTCTTTCCCTTTCCCTTTCCTTCTCCCGTTCCTTGTCTCTTTCCCTCTCCTTCTCCCTTTCTTTCTCTCTTTCCTTCTCCTTTTCTCTTTCTTTTTCTCTCTCCCATTCTCTTTCTCTCTCTCTTTCCCTCTCCCTCTCCCTCTCCATCTCTCTTTCGTGTTCTCTCTCCCGTTCCCTCTCTCTTGCTCTTGCTGCCTCTCTTTCCTCTTCGCGTATCTGTTTTTGGCGTTTTTGGGGGAAAGAAGAAAACACACCTGCTGCTCTGTACGCGGTGGTGGGCCCTTCATTGCAACGCCTTCTGATTCTGGAGACACTGGGGACTTCCTGAAGGGGGATAGCAATCAGGTTTTTAATAATACCTGAAGGGGCTCTCGCTCTGTTTAGGCCTCCCTCGTGCAGGGGAAAGAGAGCGGGTCTTTGGGTGGGAGAACAGCCTACGATGTTCCTGAAGGGGTTTTTTTTTTCTCTTTTTAATTTCTGTTCAGTTGTTTCTCATACCTCCATCCATTTGTATTCACAGTGGGAGCGTCTGCACGTGTGGCGATAGCTCATCTGGTGGTGGTCATCGTTGATGTTGTTGCAGCGAAGGTCGTTGGGACACATGGGGGGGAGTGAGCGGTGCTTCAACGGCGACGGTGAGCGTGATCGTGACCTGGATCTGGACGTTGATGCGTTGCGCGAATGCCGGGACTTCCGTGAAGACTTGCGTCTGCTACCACTCCCATGTCTCCTTGGTGACCGTGAAGGCGACGACCTCCGCGACCTAGAGTGCACCTGCGACCCGTCTCCTCTCCTCTTCCTCGATGACGACCTCCTTCTCGTCGATCCACTCCTCCTGCTGCTCACCGGGCTCGGTGGACCTCCCTTCCGCAAGGGCGATGGCGGCCTCACTTGACTCTTATGTCCATACCCAGGTGCTGGCGGTATCTTCACCACCATAGGTGCCCTTGGGTTTTGATTCACAGGCCGCACGGCAGTGAACCTCGCATCGGATGACATGGTGCACCCACTGGACACACTGCAGGAGGGGTGCTTCGATGGAAAATGGTCAGAAAAGAGAAGAAACAAACCAAAAAGAGGAGCACAAATGAATGGAGGGGGGGAAGCTGTGGTAACAGCTTCTAACATACAACTGGACAGGTCTTTGCAAGGGTGCCATCCGCCATCATCCGCACCCTGCAGACCTGAGAGCAGCCCACCGTCATGGTGTGCCGTGTGCGCCACGCGTTCGCAAGCTGCGTGATGGTTGCAATTGTTCCGTCGATCTGCAGTCTCTTGGATGTCTGAAAATGCTGGTCTTGAGACCAGTACATGATGCTGTACTGCCCTGATGAAAGCGCGGGGATGGCCAAACTCAGCACGGCATGAGTAGTGTTTGACTGTATGCTGCCACGTGACACAGGCACTTGGTACAGCGCTCTGGACGGTGTGGGGGATGTCTTGCTTACCACCGCCACCTTGTCGTTGCTGCTAAAGGGCTTGCACACACCGGGACACGCGACACTACACCCAATCACTTCAAGTAGGAACGGAGTACCTGCCACTGGTGCACTTGGTGTCACCTTCATGGCCCCCGACGCAACTGGGAAACCAGCGGGATCGCACACCACACCACCTGAACCTTGCATAGTTCTCATCGTTTCCGACAAGCTGACTGAAGAAGACGCTGTCCTCGTCGCCTCCTGTGTCACAGTGGCGGTCTCTGTTTCACTCCGTGTATACGTATCACTCTTTGACAGCGAGAAGCTCTCCGTCAGGGAAACGGACGCTGTCTGTGTCCCTGTCTCGGAACCTGACAAAGTCAAAGAAGGCGTCGGTATAGTGACGGACAGGGAGCCCGAGCCTGTAAGACTGCCTGTCCCTGTCAACGTCGCACTGCTTGTCGAACTTGCACTCTCCGTTCCTGTTGGCAGCGTTCCCGTAGCCCGCGTGGCACTAGCCGTGAACAGAGACGCAGTGAGTGAGAATGTCTGCGTCAGTGAGAACGAGAAGGTTGGCGTGTGGGTCACTGTCCCTGTTGGTAGAGAGAGCGTCATGGAAAAGGTACTCGTAAAAGTAGGCATTGTGAATGATTCAGAGTGTGTCTCAGTGGCAGTGGGAAGCGACAATGAAAAGGTGAAAGTAGAGGTCGCTGTTGGGAGTGAGAAGGTCTCACTTGCCGTTTCCGTAGGCAGCGTGACTGTAGCAGTTGCCGTGCTGGTCGGGAGAGTCAGCGAAAGTGTTTCCGTGCCTGTGGGAAGCGACAACGTAAATGTCTCTGTCCCTGTTGGTATAGAGAAGGTCCAAGAAGACGTCATTGTGGGAAGCGTGTGTGTGAACGTAGAACTGAACGTCGGCAGCGTAATTGAGAAGGTCTCTGTTCGCGTGCGCAGCGAGATGGTTTGCGTTTCAGTACCAGTTGGGAGTGAGAAGGTCTCCGAGGCCGTTCCAGTTGGCATTGTGAAGGTGTCCGAAGCAGTGGCGGTCGGGAACGTGACGCTGATGGATAAAGTTTGCGAGGGTAGTGTTATACTGACAGTTTCGGTTCTTGTCGGCAGCGATAGCGTGACTGTCTCTGTCCCCGTCGGGAGTGTGAATGTCTCTGTCGCCGTGCTTGTAGGCAGTGTCAAGGTCTCTGTTGCTGTACTTGTAGGTAAAGTCAGTGTTTCAGTAACAGTCCCAGTTGGAAGTGACAGAGTGAAAGTTTCCGTCCTTGTGAACAACGAAAACGTCACTGACTCTGTCGCAGTTGGCAAAGTAAAGGTCTCAGTCGCTGTGCTTGTTGGAAGTGTCAATGTCACTGTCTCAGTCCCAGTAGGCAGAGTGAGGGTGAGGGTCTCTGTCCCAGTAGGCAACGAAAACGTTGTGGTTTCCGTTCCGGTTGGGAGTGTGAATGTTTCTGTGGCTGTACTAGTAGGGAGTGTGATGGTTTCTGTTGCAGTACTGGTCGGGAGGGTCAAAGATAATGTATCAGTCCCTGTTGGCAAGGACAAAGTAATGGTCTCCGTCCCTGTGGGTAACGACAACGTGGTTGTCTCTGTCCCTGTTGGGAGTGTGAATGTTTCAGTTGCCGTGCTCGTGGGTAGTGTAAGCGTCTCTGTTGCGGTGCTTGAAGGCAACGTCAGTGTCTCGGTTGCAGTCCCAGTCGGTAGTGACAGAGTGAAGGTTTCCGTCCTTGTGAACAGCGAAAATGTCACTGTCTCTGTCGCAGTTGGCAGAGTTAAGGTCTCTGTGGCGGTGCTGGTCGGGAGGGTCAATGTCAGTGTTTCAGTGCTCGTTGGCAGTGTAAGTGTGAGAGTCTCTGTCCCAGTAGGTAGCGAAAATGTCACTGTCTCCGTCCCTGTCGGGAGTGTGAAGGTCTCCGTCGCTGTGCTCGTGGGTAGTGTAAGAGTCAGCGTCGCAGTGCTTGAAGGCAACGTCAGTGTCTCAGTTGCAGTCCCTGTCGGAAGTGACAGAGTGAGGGTCTCCGTCCTTGTGAACAGCGAAAATGTCACTGTTTCTGTGGCAGTTGGCAAAGTAAAGGTCTCTGTGGCGGTGCTGGTCGGGAGGGTCAATGTCAGTGTTTCAGTGCTCGTTGGCAGTGTAAGTGTGAGAGTCTCTGTCCCAGTAGGTAGCGAAAATGTCACTGTCTCCGTCCCTGTTGGGAGTGTGAAGGTCTCCGTCGCTGTGCTCGTGGGTAGTGTAAGAGTCAGCGTCGCAGTGCTTGAAGGCAACGTCAGTGTCTCAGTTGCAGTCCCTGTCGGAAGTGTCAGAGTGAGGGTCTCCGTCCTTGTGAACAGAGACAATGTCACTGTTTCTGTGGCAGTTGGCAGAGTAAATGTCTCTGTGGCGGTGACAGTCGGGAGTGTCAATGTCACTGTCTCAGTCGCAGTTGGTAGAGTGAGGGTGAGGGTCTCTGTCCCAGTAGGCAAAGAAAGTGTTATTGTCTCTGTCCCTGTTGGGAGTGTGAAGGTCTCTGTTGCAGTACTTGTGGGCAACGTCAGTGTGACAGTAGCAGTACTGGTCGGGAGGGTCATGGTCAGAGTTTCAGTTCCAGTCGGCAGTGAGATTGTTAAAGTCTCTGTCCCAGTAGGTAGAGACAGTGTCACTGTCTCCGTCCCTGTTGGGAGTGTGAAGGTCTCCGTCGCTGTGCTCGTGGGTAGTGTAAGAGTCAGCGTTGCAGTGCTCGAAGGCAGCGTCAGTGTCTCGGTTGCAGTCCCTGTTGGAAGTGACAGAGTGAGGGTCTCCGTCCTTGTGAACAGAGACAATGTCACTGTTTCTGTGGCAGTTGGCAAAGTAAAGGTCTCTGTGGCGGTGACAGTCGGGAGTGTCAATGTCACTGTCTCAGTCGCAGTTGGGAGAGTGAGGGTGAGGGTCTCTGTCCCAGTAGGCAAAGAAAGTGTTATTGTCTCTGTCCCTGTTGGGAGTGTGAAGGTCTCTGTTGCGGTACTTGTGGGCAACGTCAGTGTGACAGTAGCAGTACTGGTTGGGAGGGTCATGGTCAGAGTTTCAGTTCCAGTCGGCAGTGAGATTGTTAAAGTCTCTGTCCCAGTAGGTAGCGAAAGTGTCACTGTCTCCGTCCCTGTCGGGAGTGTGAAGGTCTCCGTCGCTGTGCTCGTGGGTAGTGTAAGAGTCAGCGTTGCAGTGCTCGAAGGCAACGTCAGTGTCTCGGTTGCAGTCCCTGTTGGAAGTGACAGAGTCAATGTCTCCGTCCTTGTGAACAGAGACAATGTCACTGTTTCTGTGGCAGTTGGCAAAGTAAAGGTCTCTGTGGCGGTGACAGTCGGGAGTGTCAATGTCACTGTCTCAGTCGCAGTTGGTAGAGTGAGGGTGAGGGTCTCTGTCCCAGTAGGCAAAGAAAGTGTTATTGTCTCTGTCCCTGTTGGGAGTGTGAAGGTCTCTGTTGCGGTACTTGTGGGCAACGTCAGTGTGACAGTAGCAGTACTGGTTGGGAGGGTCATGGTCAGAGTTTCAGTTCCAGTCGGCAGTGAGATTGTTAAAGTCTCTGTCCCAGTAGGTAGAGACAGTGTCACTGTCTCCGTCCCTGTTGGGAGTGTGAAGGTCTCCGTCGCTGTGCTCGTGGGTAGTGTAAGAGTCAGCGTTGCAGTGCTCGAAGGCAGCGTCAGTGTCTCGGTTGCAGTCCCTGTTGGAAGTGACAGAGTGAGGGTTTCCGTCCTTGTGAACAGCGAAAATGTCACTGTTTCTGTGGCAGTTGGCAGAGTAAAGGTCTCTGTGGCGGTGCTGGTCGGGAGTGTCAATGTCACTGTCTCAGTCGCAGTTGGTAGAGTGAGGGTGAGGGTCTCTGTCCCAGTAGGCAAAGAAAGTGTTATTGTCTCTGTCCCTGTTGGGAGTGTGAAGGTCTCTGTTGCGGTACTTGTGGGCAAAGTCACTGTGATAGTAGCAGTACTGGTCGGGAGGGTCAAGGTCGATGTCTCAGTTCCTGTAGGCAGCGTAAGTGTGAATGTTGCAGTCCCACTGGGTAGCGTCAAACTTACTGTCTCTGTTGCAGTTGGCAAAGACAGAGTCTCCGTGGCAGTACTTGTTGGAAGTGTCATAGTGAAAGTACTTGTGCTAGTTGGCAACGTCAGTGTCTCTGTTGCTGTGGATGTTGGAAGCGAAAATGTTGTGGTTTCCGTCACTGTAGGGAGTGTCAAGGTCTCCGTAGCTGTCTCTGTGGGCAGTGTCAAAGTGAGAGTTGCCGTGCTGGTCGGGAGTGTAAAAGTGAGAGTTTCAGTTCCCGTTGGCAAAGAAAACGTCGAGGTTTCCGTTCCTGTAGGCAAAGAAATGGTCACTGTCTCGGTTGCAGTCCCAGTCGGTAGTGACAGAGTGAAGGTCTCCGTCGCTGTGCTCGTGGGTAGTGTAAGAGTCAGCGTCGCAGTGCTTGAAGGCAACGTCAGTGTCTCGGTTGCAGTCCCAGTCGGGAGTGTCAGAGTGAGGGTCTCCGTCCTTGTGAACAGAGACAATGTCACTGTCTCTGTGGCAGTTGGGAGTGTGAAGGTCTCTGTGGCGGTGACAGTCGGGAGGGTCAAGGTCAGAGTTTCAGTGCTCGTTGGCAATGTAAGTGTGAGAGTCTCTGTCCCAGTAGGTAGCGAAAGGGTCACTGTTTCTGTCACAGTTGGGAGTGTGTAGGTCTCTGTGGCGGTGACAGTCGGGAGTGTCAATGTCACTGTCTCAGTCGCAGTTGGGAGAGTGAGGGTGAGGGTCTCTGTCCCAGTAGGCAAAGAAAGTGTTATTGTCTCTGTCCCTGTTGGAAGTGTGAAGGTCTCTGTTGCAGTACTTGTGGGCAACGTCAGTGTGACAGTAGCAGTACTGGTCGGAAGGGTCATGGTCAGAGTTTCAGTTCCAGTCGGCAGCGTAAAAGTAAAAGTTGCAGTATTTGTGGGAACAGTCAAACTCACAGTCTCCGTCTCCGTTGGGAGCGATATTGTCTCTGACGCCGTGCGTGTTGGGAGCGTAAATGTAAGAGTAGCAGTACCAGTTGGCAGGGTCAGTGTCTCTGTTACTGTTGCAGTTGGAAGTGACATAGTGGTGGTTTCTGTTGACGTAGGCAAGGAAACGGTCACACTCTCAGTGGTTGTTGGTAGAGTGAAGGTTCCTGTAGCTGTTTCAGACGGGAGCGTGACCGTAACGGTTTGAGTCGTTGTGGGCAATGTCAAGGTCATGGACTGAGTCCTTGTTGGCATCGTGATAGTCTGACTCTCTGTTCCAGTGGGAAGTGTGAAAGTCGTCGAAGCTGTCGCTGTAGCCAAACTAATAGTTTCTGTCGCAGTGCTGGAAGGAAGCGTTATTGTTATTGTTGATGTCTCAGTAAGAAGTGTGAGTGTAAGAGTCTCGGTTCCTGTGGGCATGGTTAGAGACACAGTAGCAGTTCCCGTGGGAATGGTGAAGGTCTCTGAAATTGTGCCGGTTGGCAGTGTTGCAGTAAGAGTTTCGGTTGAAGTAGGCAACGAAAGAGTAACGGTGTCTGTGTTCGTAGGGACAGTGATCGATTCCGTTTCCGTCCCCGTGGGCAGCGTTACTGTCTCTGACGCCGTGCCCGTAGGCAGCGAGAAAGTAAACGTTGCGGTGCTAGTGGGCAGCGTTACAGTCTCTGACGCCGTGCCCGTAGGCAGCGAGAAAGTAAACGTTGCGGTGCTAGTGGGCAGAGTCAGCGTTTCGGTCGCTGTTGCTGATAAAAGTGTGATGGTCAGTGTCTCGGTGGCAGTCGGAAGAGTTATCGTAGTGGACACCGTTCCCGTCGGGATAGTCAAGCTTTCCGTTGCAGTTCCGGTGGGCAGACTCGCTGTGAAAGACACGGTTCCTGTGGGAAGCGTAACAGACACAGTGGCTGTCTCTGTGGGCAACGTAGAAGTCACGGTCTCAGTCCCCGTTGGGATCGTGATAGTCTCTGAAACCGTGCCTGTGGGAAGTGTCACAGTGACTGACTCCGTGCTCGTGAACGTTTCGGTAGACGATGGCAATGTAAGAGTAACGGTCTCTGTCCTTGTGGGTAAACTAATAGTTTCGCTCTCTGTTCCTGTCGGTATTGTGAAGCTCGTCGTCTCCGTTTGAGACGGCATCGTGACAGTGAGTGACGACGTGCCAGTCGGAAGGGTCATCGTCAATGTTTCTGAACCCGTAGGCAGCGTGAGGGTTTGCGTCTCTGTTGTGGTGGGGAAGGACAGTGTGACTGTCTCTGTCGCCGTCGGCAACGTAAGCGTCGCGGTTGCCGTTCCCGTTGGCAAACTAACCGTCTCAGAAGCCGTTGCTGTGGGAAGGGTCACTGTCTCAGACACCGTACCCGTTGGAAGCGACACACTCACAGACTCGGTAGGGGTACCACTTGCCGTTTCCGTGGGTGTCTTACTCATAGTTTCACTCATCGTAGCCGTCGCCGACCCAGTTGGGACAGTCACAGTTGTCGTCTCTGTAGGAACAGTAACCGTCACCGAGCCCGTTGGGAGGGATAAAGTGGTAGTTTCAGTACCAGTGTCAAAAGACACTGTGACAGACGAGGTTGGCAGGGTAACGGTTGTGCTATCAGTCACTGTGAGCAAGGTCACCGTAGTACTGACAGTGGGTAGCGTGGCGGTCACAGAACGGGCAGAAAGACATTTGTATTGGATTCGCATCTTCGGAAGGGCGCAGCCTGTGCTGACAATTTGCCAATGGCTTAGAAGGTCGGACCCAGTGCACAGAGGGGTTTGGTTCTCCAAGTACTCCAACGTGTAGCCTTGCATAAGAGTGCAGCTTGTGAACTGAAAACCACCGTTTGTTGAATAGCCGTTAACGTTACAGCATGTATATGAGAGTTTCGTCAAGCCGCTTGTGCAGCCTGTCGTCAGGAAGTCAAATGTCGTGAGAGCTTGGTCACTACAGGCAGCCACGTGTTGATCAAGGTAGTCTAGACCTTTGCTTGCAAGGTCTGTGCAGGTCGTGGATGTTGTTGTGCAAGAATCCGTCCCGTAGTTTGATATCGGCAGGCAGTACATGTCTACCAGCATCCCGGGGCTTGCGCACCCGTGCACCCCAAGGTTCCACCCCTGCAGCCCATACCCCGCCCCGCAAGTGACTATATGACCAACAAGATCTTCGGCATAATACCCGATTGTATTCTTGCACCCGGTGGCACTAGTAATATGAACCACCTCCGCTCCGTAGCAGGAACATGCAAGGAACACCGTCAGCACCACCCGAAGCATCATGATGAAGCCATGTTACTTTGAAGGTTATGGTTTTCTTCGTGCTTTTATCCCCCCCCCGTTTGTGAAAGGAGAAAAAAATGAAGAAGGGAGGGAGGGGAGAGCAAGAAGAAAAAAAGGACAGTACAGTACCAATTATCAACAGAGGTGAGAACAACAAAAAAAAACAAAAAAAAAAAAAAAAAACTACAGATATTCAGAAAGCATCTGATATTGGGAATATTGTGGAACAAGGGGCTCAGAGACGTAGCCCATTCCTTGGTACACCTCTTTGTGGAGGCAAAGCGTCACTGTCGGCATCTAATGGTGGGGATTGTTTTAATAACCAAATAAATATTTCACACCTCCTCAGGCTGCTTGGACTTGTGAGGCGCACCTGGTACACGCCGTCGTCTGTTCGGCTTCTCGGGTCTAGGCAGGGCCACACATGGGGCACGGGGTGCCTTGCGACCTTTACGACGTTCTTCTTTTAGTTGCATTTCAAAGGAATCCCCGCCGATTGGGAATTGGTCCGGCCATAGCCTTGCCACCTCGTTAAAGGCTTGTATGGAGATTAGCATGGGAAGGTTGTTTGGTGAGTCGGAGCTGTGTGTGAGGCAGAAACCAGAAGGAATGACCTTGGTTTGCTCACGTGTTGCGAACCCTGAGGATCGCAAGGTTATTTCATGCCACACGGGAGAGTGCGCGTAAAAGAATGAATAGTATAACACACCACCCTCCCGGAGGGCCACTGTGATCGACAAGGGGAATTGTCGGATCCACGCCTTGGTGAACTTGCACAAGAAGACCTTGCTTACCGTCACCTGGTCATCCGCGTTTTCAACAACGCACACGGGCTGCTCGGCAGCTTCAGACATCCACGCGATGAAGCGTTTGAAGCAGCTCCAGAAGTTAGTATCCGTGGAAAAGTGTAGATTCTTCTCCAAATTGTCAACATCGTCCGAGCTGACAGCAATCCCGTTCAGCAACGTAGGCGAGAGCGACATGTGCGGAAGCTGCAAGATGTGAGAAGGAATCTGACCCCCGTCGTTGCGCTGCGGTGTCGCAGAGGACGGTGGGTCAAACGGCATGTAAGCTTCGCTTTCCAACGCTCTCTGTGCGAGAATGCGGGACCGCTCCCCGTATGTGCATCTGTTCTTCAACTCCCACTCGTAGATAAACTCATTCCACCCGTCCATTGTCACCCAGAAAGGCCGCGCCCGTTCTGCCTCGCTTTCTATTTGTATATCACCGTTCCGACCGTAAAACGCAGCCGTTGCATCTTCCCAGAACTTATTCGTCGCTCTGAATGCTTCCGGTTCTGGCCCGTGGATGATAATATCATGCGGGAAGGTCTCCAACCACCCCCCTGCAAATCCTTGAAGCCACCGCTTACTGACCACATGGCATTCCCCCTTCCCATCTTGAACCTGCACCAATGGCATATCTTGAGCGTTCTTGTGCAGCTTCACCTGCGACTTAAATTCCTCCCAAAACGCAGGCCCCACGTCATCCAATGTGTCACCAAGCGTGAGATGCAGGTGGTCATGGAACACCCTCTGGTCGCTCGGGTCGTGGCTCGGCTCGAACAACGGCATGTTCGGGACGTTCATTGGATCTACTTTCGCCCCCTTTGGGGAACCCCCTTTTTTTTTGTTTTCCTGTTTTAGTATGGTATGTAAGGGTAGCAGAGAAAACAGCTCAAAATAAAAGAAACAGACAGACAAAGAATAAGGGAATACTGGTCATTACATCTTTTATTACAAGGCACGGAAGCGCCTCACGTGGGTACCCCGCCACCATGACTGGAGCAGAAGAGCAGCCTCCGACATGACGATTGAGCGGTAGGCGAGTTTCCTGGTTTTTTATATTTTCCCCTTTTCTCTCTTTCTTAAAAGAAAAGAAAATCAAAGTGGTACCTTTCTCCAACTGCTTGGTGCTTGGCTAAGACGGAGGTTTTAACTTTTGCGGAGACGTGGATTCGGAAGAAGTTGATGATAGTCTGTGCCATGATGTGATTCAGGAGGATTTGCTGCTCCTTGAGGTCGGTAGACCGTGCAAGGTACCTCCTCCATGCGCTTTGCAGACATGTAGCTGCGTCGATCCTCACGTCATTTCTTTGGATGTCTTGCTGCGCCTCACGGACCCTCTGGCTTTGTTTCCAAGCTGTATGTCCTTTCCAACAGCATTGGATGGCCTGGGCTGCATTGTCTCGCTCTCGTTCCTTCATGCTCAGAAGCTGTGCCTCGTGGCTGTTTCGCTTCTTACTTTTCGCGTCCCTTAGTTTTCTCCGGGAAACAGGTATCCTGAAGGCCGCCTGGATCACTTCTGCGGCATGGTGCAGCTGTCCTTCTTGGATCTCTAATACAACCAACGTATTCTCACGGCTTCTCGTCGCATAGATCTTCTGGGCAATCCTTCTCCTGACCATGCACTGTATAACAACGGCTGCCTCGTCCTGCATTGTGTCGAAGTCTGACAGCACCCTGATGTGCTTGGCTTTGAAGCCCATCTTCCCGACGTTCGGTATGTGCACACCAATAAGGGTGCTGCGTCTTCCGACCACAACGCCGCGGAGGTCGTTGTACATCTGGTCGCCTCCTCTGAAGCCGTGTAGCACAACCGTGCTCCCTATGCCGGGCGTCTGTTTTTTGTTTTCGTTTTTTTTTATTTGCTTTTAAAACATCCTCATACCCCACACGGATCGCCGGCGGAGCTAATCGACAGCAACGTCGACATTCTCCTGAACTCCATGGCCGTCAGTGCTGCGCACGGTTTGCTGTCCGAAGACAGGGACATAGAAGCCTGCACTTCCGGCTCTTCAGTAAATTGTACCTCAGAAGGCTCCTCCTCCACGCAAACATCGCTCTCTGCTTCCTCTACAGTTGTAACAGGGCGACTTCCAAACCTGAAGTATCGCCTTGCATTTCTTTGTATCAGCAACGTGGCGTGTCCTTTTCTCGATTTCATTTTTACAAGGCTCGCACGTCTCTGCAGCTGGTGCAATTTTCTCTTCGATAAATGCTGTCTGACAGCACACTGTAACCGTACAGCTGCCGCTTGCTGTATCTTTAATCTCCTCCGCACTTCCCATCCCCTCGCGCACCTTTGTATGGTAATACAGAACTTTGCGAGGAATGAATCGTGCCACCAAAGAGGCTCGTCTGGGTGGCGCAAGATGTACGAACGCCTCCTTGCCTGCATGGCCCTGAAGGCTGTCTGTATCCTCAGCGCTGCATAGGCGCGTCTGTCCTTGACTGTGATGTGGTACCTCTTCTGCTTTGTTCTGTCCTTTTTTATCTTCGCCACGCACACGACACCAAAGCGCCCTAAGATCTCGACGGCGGACTCAAGCCGCTGTTCCCCGTTCCTTGTACGGCCCCACCGCAGGTCTTCAAGCAGCTGCTCGTACTCTTGTTCTCGTCGTTCTTCGCTTTCAAGCAGAGCCCGCTGGTGCACGCACTTGAGCCACTTCGTCCGCCGCACCTTGCACCTTGCAGAATGGCATCTCCACGAACACTGGATCTTTGTTGCTTTCACGTGATGCTCGTCCGTCTCGTCACGCCATGATGCTATCCATCTGCGCACCTCGTCGCTCTCTTTTCTGGTGTGTATCTGCACGGGAACATTCTCCGTTGTGAAGAGTGAGTTCCAGTTATCGACTTGCGATGATTTCTCTTCCTGGGTGATTCTCGGAGGCGGCGCAACCTTTTTCTCAATGAGGTTCAGTTCTCTCTGCAGCTGCTCCGTCTGCTCAAGAGACGTGTGCACTTCTTTCCGCACCCACTCTTCACGCAGAGTACTCACTTCCTGCTTCCACGCCTTCTCCACTTCCTTGCGGTGCCGGAGTTGCTCCGTCAGCACCTGGACGTGATACTCCTCCTTCGCCAGCTCTGCCTGTATGCCCGCCGTGTACAGCCTCTGCGCCTCTCGTTTTGCAGCTTGTATTTCCTGCATTCGTTTGAAATGTGCTTCCTCGAGCTCACCGGGCTGCAGTGACCCCTTGAGGCTTTGCCACACGAGATCATCTTCCAAGGGGTCAAGAACGTCCTCTTCCTCTTCTGACCCACTTGACACGGAGGGCGTGAGGGGAGGGACTGGCGGAAGACAGACATCAGGAGCTTTCCACGGTGCTGGCGGCTCACCAGGAACCACCTTATGTGCATAACGTGTCTCATGCGCCCTTTTGTATGCTTCGATGTCCGATTCGGGTCGGAGCTGCTGATCGGGAGCTGTCGACACGCTTCTCTGCTCGTAGATGAACCGTTGGTTTGCATAAAATTCTGCAATGCTCTGCTTCTGCTCTTCAAGCTGCATCTTGACCATCGCTCTGGCATTCTGCGACTCGATGTTCTTGAGTCTCGATGCTCGCAATTCGTGTAAAGTGTATTCTTTTTCAATGTCCTTGCGCATGAGGTGCTTCAAGGCCTCTGCGTGTCCTACCCTCTGCGGGAGCTCTGGTGCTAGCCCAGCTTCTGCCAACTGCCCGGCCCCATTTTCTGTCTCCTCTTCGTCACTGTTCAGGTTTTTATCTAACTCGTAAGCAGGTACCCTTGGTGTCACTAGCATTCGCCTCCCGCACCCACTACCTTTGCTGACACTTGTCCTGTCCCTGCGAGGCCGGTTGGACGGGGGCTCCCCCGGAGGGGGTAGGGGTGCTGTCTGCATCTTGTGTAACCTGCAATGCCAGTACGCTGTTTAGAAAAAATGAAAGTGGGACAAAGGCACAGACTACCTGTGCATGACCTTGATGACCTCCCGTAAGTCGGCCTCTTGAATGGTGCCATCTCCGATCAGGGTAATAAGATCCTTTGCCAGCTGCACCTCACGCCCCGACAAGGTGCCGGCACTGTCTTCCTGCTGCTCATGGTAACGATGCGTCCGAACAAGCTTGTTCGCATACCGCAGGTGCTCCTGGTACGACCACAGCTGATGGGATTCATCTCCAGGCACAGGGAAAGGGGGGCACGGAAGAGGAGGGCTTCCTTGAAGACACGCGGCAGTCAACGACAACGGGCAAGGGCTAGACGAGTCGTACAAAGCACATGCGTGTGGGTTGCTGGGGTGCTCAGCTCCATCCGGCAGCTTATGCGCCACCACGAAGATCCGCTTAGCATTGGTGCGGTGGGGCTGGTCGGTGACGAGGGTGGCCCAAAGCCCCGCATCGCGGGCTGCTTGCACCAGTTGCGTCGCTTGGGAAGCCGACGGGAAGCACTGGGCAACAAAAGACCCGCTGACGACAAGCACACGGGATAGGTCCCGCATAAAGGTAGCCATGTCGGAAGGGTGCTCCAGGAAGTGCAATGCACCGATGCTGACGACAGCGTGGGCGGAGCAGGAACGTGCAGGGATGCCTTGCTTGATGTCGCTGCGTGCTTTGTGGATGAGGTGCGGGGTGGCGGTCGTGAGCATGGACGACGCAAGGTCGAACCCCAACACAGTGTAGCCCAGGGCAAGTGCGGGGAGGGATGAGAGCCCCGTCCCGCACCCCACATCGATCAGCAATGGCAGTGCATCTGCTGCCGCTGTGCTGTTCAAGGAAGCTTTGTCGAGAAAGTTCTTGTCGAGACCTCGCTTTGAAAGAGATATGCGTTCTCGGCCCGACTTGCCATCCATGCAGCTTCCGGGGCCCACAGTCGACGCAAGGCCGACAAGCTCCAAGCATCGCCTGGAGAGCATCTCCTGCGAGCCTTTGTTCCAGTCCGTGTAGGCAACGGCCCTCCTGTCGTTGTAGTGCTCGTTGGCATCGAAGTTTTTCCTATGCTCCGCTTTCCATTCGTCCATGCGGGCGTGTAGCCCCGCCACACCATCGTACCCTACACCTTCGAGGTATGTGTCTAGGACGGTGATTCTGTCTTTTCCGAGGCCCTTGCTTTTCCCTCCTTTTCTTTTTTTAGTCTTCTCCCTCACTACGCTCAAAAGGTCGGTTTTAATGTCGTTTGGCACATCTTTGAAATTGCGCGTGGAGCCGTACAGGTCCAACACCACGTCTGATGTCCTGACCATGCCTGTGTTGTGTGAGCAGAGGGAAAGAGCAATGGAAACACAAGAAAGAAAGAAAGAAATAATATTTTGTCTATAATAACCGTGGGCGGAGGATGAAAAAGTCTTTAAAAAGTCTTTAAAAAAAATCTACTGCTTCTCTTTCTCCGTTTTCTCCTTCTCTTTCTTTTCTTTTTTTGGAAGAAGAAAAGAAGGGGGGGGGGGGGGAGAATGTATTGTCTGTGCCATTGCTTTCAGAAGAATTTCTAGAAAATAAAAATAAAAAAGGGGGGAAACAAAAACTTCTAAACATCCATATTGGTAGTAGAAAATGTAGAGTGAGGAGCACCACCGGCTTCTCCGCCGGACCGAAGCGGCGTACTGCTATTTGGCTTCACGGGGGACTTTACTGAAGAGGCAGGATTTGTTCCCTCACTGTGGGGTGTTTTTTTTTTTTTTTTTAAATTTCCATACATATCCTGGCGGTGGCCGCCTTGCTTAGGGTATATCCTTTCATGGACCTCATTAAGCAGCTTCGTGATGTCCTTGATTTGCTTCTCGATAATCTCGATCTTGTCAGCAGAGTAGGACACTGTCTCTGTGATGGACTCAAGCCTCGTTTCCGTAGTCCGTTCCTCCTCCGCCCAGTCCTTGAGAGCCTTGCTTTCGTGCCGTGTGTCAGGAAACAGGGATGGGCACTTCGGAAAGATCTTAGCGTATATCAAAGCACGGTTCCACTCGATAACATCTTCTACTTCTTTTCTGTTCAGTGCGGCGCTGCTCTGCACGCTTTCTATGATGCTGCTGCACCCCCCGCCGGATTCCTCGTGGTCTGACTGCCTAGCGCGGACACCCTTCCTGTGCAAGGTGTGTAGAATGTCGTTAATCTGCATATCAACGAGATCGGTCTCCCAGCTCCCTTCGGACTGCTGGTTCTTCTCACGGTATATATCGAAGATGATGGCCGTCAACACGTTGATAAGAAGCAGCGACCCGAACAGCAGCATGAACAGCAGGAGCAGCGGGCCGTAGATAGATTGGCCCCTGTGTGTTTTTTTTTTTTTAAATCTTTTTTTGCTCAAAAAAAATATGAGGGGTTTTCTTTTTTTTTTTTTTTTTTTGGATCGGCTTTTCGATCGATCGGACGCGGTTTTTGATTCCGTAGACCCGTGTCGGAAAAATCCCAAGAAAAATCAAAACATTGAAGCATTTCATAAAAGAAAACGATGAAAACCTTTCTGAAACTTGGGCCAGCCCCAACAAACAGTCTCGACAGCTATTCCCAAAGACAACCAATGTCCCAAAAAACCGACAGAAGGGCCCTCACCCAAGTACAGGTCGAAATCAGTCATGAAAAGCAAGGAGGGAGGCCTGGAAGAAGGCGGCAGACGAGAGGAGAGCGCAGATCCGTAAAGAAAGAAGATCCCAGTCACCGAACCGGCAGCCGCTTTGAGCATTTCCCCAAATTTCTCAAAAAAAAAAGAAGAAGAAAAAAAAAACCCCATACTTCCTAACTCTGTCCCACTCCCAGTATTCACCGAAGATGATACGAAATAGAGAAAGGAGCTGTGTGTGTGTGCGTTTTTTTTTCTTCTTTTTTTTTTTTTCTTATTCTTCCAAACCGAAGTGAACAACGAACTGAACTCGTTGGTGGATTCACCGTACGCGAAGTACGCGGCGAAAGAGAGCGAAAAGAGAAGCAGCAACAGGATCATACCAAAGTACAGAATCCTCTTATTGAAGAGCGTCTGCACGATGGCGATACTGATGGGCCCCACGTTACGGTGTAGGCGGACAATGACAAGGATCTTCATATAAACGAACATGAGGACGATACCAAACGCAGACTGGCGAGTCGCATGGTCGGACCCTATCGCAGTGAACGGGAAGTAAAACGACGTTTCAAGGTACCCCGCAGGTGTCAGGTGCTCCTTAAAAAGAGTCTCAAGATCCAACCCCTCCTTTCTGATCAGCAACCTTAACGTGAAGACCGCTAAAAACGCGGCGATCGTCGCAATATCCAGTAAATTGTCGCCTTTCCCAACCTTCACCAAAGCGCCGAACAGGTACGTGTGGACCTTGCGTATTGTTATGCCCTCCCAATGCCCTTTCAGTTGGTAGCGGAACTCTAGACATTTTCTTAGAAACATGAACGCAACGATGATGCCCAGGGAGATCTCGACGATCAGCTCGAAATAGTCCAATCCGTTGTTGTAGGACTTCAAGAGACGGAGGGACTTCCAGTTAGTCTGGACAAATACACCACCGAAAGGCGGTAACTCGAACACCCAGTGTCCCAACACGTAGTAGTCCGTCTGCGGGTTGTAGAAGGTCGTCGATACCATCAAAACACGCGTCCCGAGCTCCATCCATGTGTCACTTCCGTACTGTGCACCGGGGGTCCCTCGAAAGTCTGCTAGTGTTTGTTTATACGCTGTCTCGTTGCCCCAATCGAAATCCATGACGTAGCCACTCCCGGGATACTCGAAACCTATTCTTGATATGAGGTTCCCCTCGCCTGTTTCACCTGAAGAAGACCACCGGTTGATCGCGCCAGAATTCAGCGTCAGCGGTTCTTTGTACTGGTCGTAGTCATCACGGGAGCTTTTCAACAATGTTAGGAACAACCAATCGAAGAAAATAACACCCGACCGAGGACCCGACACTGCACCCACACACGGTTGGTCCCCTGATCTTGTTTTCTGAAAGAACGACGGTCCAATGCTGCACGAATCGTTCGCGATAATAATCTGACGCAACCGAGTAGACCCTACGGGTAAGGTGCTGGTGAAGAACAACGTTTCCGGCATTTTTTCAAGCATATGGTGCATCCACAGAACCAGCTCACCTTGATTGTCAAGCTTATCAGCAGTCTTCTCGACTCCGTCTGAGTTTGTGATTGCGATGCTGTCGAAGTGGTTCTCAAGAGCGAGGCTCGAATAGTAATTGAAGTCCGACATCCATTGTGTCTCACTTGCCGCGAGGAAGGTGACCATTCCCATGAAGACCAGCCATGGGTAGAACTGCTTCTTGATACGCGACTCTGCGTACGACCTCAGCTTCGGGGGATGCCTTTCGTTGAAAAGCTGTACTTGATGATTCGCCACTTCAATACTCCTCGCGAGTCTATTGATTTCGTCTTCATTGCTCGCAACATGGTCGGAATCCTCCGTCGTCCCTTCCAACACTGCTAGCTCCGTTCTTCTGTACACCAACGTCAGCAAGCCTAGTGTGTACACGGAGTATTCAAATTCTTCCGTTTGCCGTGTCCACGTTGTTCGGTACTCCAGCTGCCCGAACAGTATCTCCTCTTGGACCTTAGCACTCCATCCCCATTTGTCCTTAGCGAAATCCAGTATCGCCTCGATACACTTGTAATGGCATTGTTGCGCAGCAACGTGCAATGGCGTCGGCATCTCCGACCAGATGTTCTGACTGGGTGCCTTTAACAACTGGCTGATCTCGTGACAGACGATGTTGACCACGCTGACCGACCCTGACATGCACGCCAAGTGCAATGGGGTGTTCCCTCTGTAAGGGGGTGTCGAGGGAGGTGGATGCTGACCTTGCTGACACTTCTGAAAAAAATCAGGATGCGACCTTGTCAGCTTGAAAACTCTGTCCACGCCCTGATAAGCGGCCCACTGCAGCAGGTGCCATTCTTCGGATTGGTCAAACGAGGTATAACCCGTCCACTTCAAGTTTAATTTGAAATTCCGCTTCACCAGCAAGTCCAACATCAGGTCCATGACGCCAGGTACATCACACGCCTTCATCAACGCGATGTAAAAGGGGTAGTCCCCGTCGCTGTTTGTCTTCAGCAACCCAAACCTGTCGTCCGCGACGTTCGCAGCAGCACGCAGTATGTAGCCGATGATGTTCTCACGGCTGGACCCGAAGTCAAGTGCTTCGTGCAGAGGCAACCCGTAGCCGCACTCCCAGAAGTCTGATACGTGCCGATCTTGCGCGTCGCAAATTTGCAGCACGATCTCTTCCAAACCGTTTCGTACGGCGAATTGTAGCGGTGCGTAGGTCTGCGTCTCGCCTGAGAACATCCGGGGGTCTTCAAATTCAAACAGCACCACGTGGCTCTGCAGGCATTGTGTATGTTTCGACAGCAGTACGATCACCCTCTTCGCCAGGTCGATCCACTGCTGGAACGATGGTGTGTCGTCATCGTGGCTCGAGTCCCCCATGCCCTTCGTGTTCCCTAGACCATGCACCTGTGCTGTTGTGGCATCTTCTTGCCGCTTCGCTGCAGCGTCTGCCTCTTGTTGTGCTGCGATGATTACTGAAAAGAGAAACCCTATCGGTCGGTTGCAGAAGTGAACAGGCGCGATAGCCTTGGCAATGTATCTCAGTGTTTCGTGCTGGTCGATCTGGCTGGTGACGCTCTCGTCGATGGGCACGATGCGGGCATTTGTGAGCTTCCAGAATGTGCTAGCGTTGTTCACCTGAATAGCCTGACTTTCGCTAGCAGCTTGAGTCTCGCCCACGGCGGCACACATCTCATAAAATATTTCTTCGGGCAGGTGTATAGCTCCGCTGTCGAGCGAGAGCCTCGGGAGCGTCATGGAGTCCGGGTTGAGCGTTCTGTTTTCATCAACATCGCGCACCGTGGTTTGCTGTCCGAACAGCCAGGAGCTCTTCTGTAGCGCGTTCGTGACCTCACTTCCCACCGCAGTCTTCATTCTGTTCACTAGCTCGTTCTTTGTCACGTCGTCGAGACCCCCCGCCCCACCCCGCTTGGGACTGCCAGGCATGTCATCACTATCGGTTTCATCTTCCGAATCAGGGCGTTCCCCATTTATAAGTATGTCCACCTGTGCTAAGCCAAATGTCTGAGCATCTGAGTCTTTGATAGGTACAGCAGGCGGCATGGGGGGGCGCTGAAGGGCTTCCCGAAGCAGGTCTTCGGTGTTCGTTTGTGTGGCTTCTGTCTGCGCAACTTGAAACTTCAGCTGTCTGATCTGATCCTTGTAGAAGGCGAGACTGTCCCCGATACCCTGTAAGGACGCTTGGTGGAGCGCGTTTGACGTAGGTGATTGAGGTGCTTGAGACTCGAGTGCTGTTTGCTGCTCGCGGAGGGCCTCAGCTTCGGACTTGGCGTGGGCGAGCTGGTGCCGCATGGCCTCCAGCTGGTTCTGTTGCTTTTCGACTATGCAGGCAACGCATTCCTCGCCGTTGTTGTGGGTGTGTTCTAGTTTCCCGTCTTGAGTAATGCCTGGTTTGGATCCCCTGGGTGTGGTGGCAGGCTTAGGTGGCGAACGCTGCGGCTTGTGGTAGTGCCGTGTCCTGTTACTGACGGTCTGCCTCTTGGGAGGTGGCGGGATCCCTGACATCTCAACATCCCCAAATGCAGCACTGTACGAGTCGGTTGTCCGTTTCGACGGCTGCGGCGGCGGCGGAGCTAAGATCCCGCTCAGCGAGCCATGCCGTGAAACCGCGTCAGGCTCGCTATCATTGATCGGCCTCAATCCTGGTGGGCGGTGTTTCTCACTGTGGCTCGACACTCCACTTTGTCTCCTCGGAGGGGCAGGCGGCAGTGTGAACCAGTCCTCATCTTCCATCCCCTTCGCCCTCCCCCCTCTGAGAAAAAAAAAAGAATTAGCAAAAACCGTAAAGAAAAAAATACTATGATAGGGAAATAGTGTTAGGCAAAAAACTACTCGCCGACCAGGGGGAGGGGGAAGGGGAGAAAAGCAGCAAATCAACAACACAACTTTACATATTAGAGACGGTGATGTAGCGGTGCACCATGTCGTCGCCGCCGAAGGGCGCGTTGCGGAGCAGTTCACGGACAGACGCCGCCTCGATCTGTTGGGTGGGGTTACAATTTAAATAAATGAAAACAAACCTTCTCCCTAGGTATGGGTTTGACCCTTCGTTTCGCTTTCTTCTTGCTGTGACGTTCAAACTGTGCAATCTCCCCCTCCGTGACGGGAATGAGAGCAGTGCCCTGCGGAGCAAGTGCCTGTGACAGCAGCGACTCAAAATTATGAATCTGATCAACTGTGGTATCTGTGTAAAACAGCTCCTTAACCCGAGCAACATTAACGGAGAGAGGGGCAGACGGAGAGGAGTTGATGTATTCCTGCAACACAGCAACAACATGCTCGGGAAGACCGTGTTGTGCAAAGATGGTAAGGATGGAAGAGATGGACAGTGGGTGCATGGAATCCTTCCCGTACACCCACATGAAGAAAATAAGATGAACAGTGTCGGTGGGGAGCATGCCGAGGTCGGAGGACATCTCGTCGTACAGCCGAACACACCACCAGAAGATGTTTGGTTTCTTCGCACGCAGAGCATGTATCAGTAAAGCATGTACCCCTGCAACCTGAGACGAAGCATGGGCACAGTGGTGTTGGTACGCGCTTGAAGCAGGCCCGTCGCCGGAAAACCCGTTTATTATGTCGTACTTTACACCACCCTTCACCACAAGCAGCTGGTATGCCCGTTCTGTAAACAAGGTGGAAGAGGTGCTCATCGCACGAAGCATTTCAAAGCAATCCCGCATCTCCCATCCTTTGGCGTGCACCGCCACCCCCACGCTCCATCGTTCTGAAAGCGAACCCGCAACCCAGTCTTTTTGCATATCCTGCATCTCGGATTTGATGGACTCCCATTCGGCAGGGCGAAGCATGGCTCTGTAGCACATTCCTACCATCCACGTTGTGTATTCCTCGTAGCTGGACCTGACGTTCACACCGGCTTCAAGAAGATCCTTGCGAAGGACGGGTAAGGATGGGGAGTCGAGGCACAGCAGTGTTTCAGTCCAGTGGACCATGCGTTTCATGACCAGTGGGTGTGCTTCCGCATATTTTGGTGTGTTGCCCAGGTAAGACTCATAGCTGAAGTGGTAGTACTCGGGTGAGAAGGTTTCCTTTTTGCTTTGTCTGCTGGCGGCCACCTCAAGCAGCATCTGCTTGTCGCCTCTCTCTGAAAGCGGCCATGACTTCTCCATCGCTCTGTGCAGCCCTTTTACCGTCCAGTCCCTTCCCGCCGATTTCCTCAGCACCGCGCTGGGAACCATTGCATCCCCGTCTATCTGGAACTTTCTTCGTAATGCTGCGCGTGCTGACTTTCTCACAGCAAGAGCCATTTTCTTTTTTTTATAGCTTTTTTTTCCTCTTTTTTTCTTTGAAAGATTTCTGATAACCCCTAAACGCCCGCGCGGACGTTTTTGTCCTTATTTCAAAATTTGCTTTTCGCTAAGTACTTTTTTTTGAACACGGCCCCTGGACTTCAAAATATGGCATTGTTGCGCGGTTTATTTTGTCTTGGAACTACATTTTGCGTTAAAAGTTTTGTTTTAATTGAAACCGGCAGGGTTGGCTTAAAATGAAATCAGATGGTCAAAATAGCAGCGAAAACGTGAGTCTCCCCCGACTGGTCAGAAAAAGAAGAAAAAGACGATGAGGCGGTCAAAGAGGGGCCGGAAACGATGCTTGGGTGGGAGAAATACTCCCAAAGGCCCGAAACATATCATTTCCGTAAAAAGGTGGGCTTAGGACACCTCTAGGTGAAGCGGCCAATGAGGAGGGTGTTTTTAATCTTTTTTTTTACACACGCAGTACTTGAGCTCATAGTTTCTTCCACGAACGGTCGTTTCGGTTCAAAAAAAACAGCGGAATCTGAATCTTTCCATCCCAGAGTACAAAATTTGGCTTGGGTTGGTCCTGTTACTGGGTTTACGCTCGGCACCGAACATGAAGAGCTACTGGACAACAAATTCTAATTTAACCATCCCGGCTTTTGAGAAAATGAGCAAACCGATTCGTTGACATACAGCGCTACCTCACCTTTGACAACCTGGAAAACATTTGGAAGGCCTGAAACTGCACCTCATGCGCAGGTTTCTTGACATCATTGTCAACCGGTGTAGGACTGTGCGGACCCCTGGCAAGTGGTTGTCTGTTGACGACAGTGTTATCCCGACAACAATAAAAGTCATGGCACCACGAAAAAGCAACTCGGTGGGCATCAAGGTAATCGCTACATGCGACTCATAAAACTGTTACCTGGCGAATTTCAACATTTTCAGAAGTCCACAACACAGGACCTAGTCATGCGTACTGTCGACTCCTAAGGGTTTGCTGTCGACCCCTGACCTGCAAGACCAGCTCCAGGGGACTGGAGTTCGGCATATGAAAACCCGGAAGTGGACCATGGTCGTTTTTTATTGGGTCCTGGAAAGCTGTTGCCAACCCCTCCATAATCTGGAAGAAGAGCAGGGAATGTGGCAAAAATTATGGCTTCCCGAGCTTCGAAGAAGAACTTGTTGGCAAGCTTCTCACCCATGCCCCAAAAACCGATAGCACACACCCCCGACAACACCGTCACCGACCCCCAAGCGCAAACACGCTAGCAATGAGGATTCCCTCACTCAGAAATACCCAAAACGTCTCGATTTGACCCTAAATCACACCTCCGAGACCATGATGAACGGAACGAAGGTGAGGAGGGTGCTCTATGCTGTTCCTGGGTGCGGGAAGAAGGTGCAAACGTGGTGCCCCTGTTGCAAAACCCCCTTATGCAAAACGTGTTTTTTACCCTTGCATGCTACCCCAGCTGGAAAAAAAGCTCACAAGTTGCTTTTTTCATCCCACAGCCCCAAAAAGTCTCCAGACTGACCTCAATCCTAGAGTTCAGGGCACCAAATAGGGCTGAATGCTGCCCTTTTTACCCCAGCCATAACTCCACGGACCCCCCACGACAAGACCCCCCAAAATCGGACATAAAAAGTACACCTTCAATCCCCCTCTTACACACATAGTTAAGTGTTCTCATCTGAATCTGGCACCTGGAATTGAAAATTTTAGTACCGTTTACCTTTTCCTTGCACCTTCCTATGGTTGCATGCTGCCCTTTTTTTGAGTATTTAAAGCAACAACGAAAATGGGGGGGTCCCGTAGATAGGCTCCGGGCGTTTAGGGGATAAGCAAAAAAAAAAAAAAAAAAAAAAAAAAAACAGTTTGAGGAGAAAAGTATAAGGCAGACAAGAAAAAAAAAGGGGGGAAGGGGGGAGGGGCTTGCAAACCACCATGCGCACACAATTTCATGTAAAAAGGAAAATATAAAAAAGAAAGACATACACACTTGAGACCAGGTCTCTGGATTTGTGATTTTCCCATCTGTGATCTATTACCCTTCTGGGAGGATGGACCCCCATCGGAAAAAAAGAAGAAACAATAAAACACTTTGAAGAAAAGAAAGAAGGAAGGAAAAGAGGGGAAAGTGCTGTGTGCCAGGCACCTTTCGTTTTCTTTTCTTTTAAAATCCTCCATTTCTGTATCGCGCAAGAAAGAACAACAACAACAACAAAAAAGAGGGAAGAAAAGGGTGCAAAAGCATGATTGGTCCTTTTTGAAGCCAAAAAAAGGGGGGGGGTGAAGCCTTTGGGATTAGGGAATTGATCGTTGAAAGGTTATCTTTTTTCTTTTCCTCGTTTTTCTTTGGAACATTCTTTTCATAGATATTGTGTCCAAAAAAGGGTCGGTCCTACCTAGTAGTTAATTTCTTTTTAAACTTTTTTATTTTCTTTTTCTGCTCATGATGTCGTCCTTCTCGCACGAGTAATGAGGTCCACATCCCCACGTTTGAAAAGATCACTCCATGCAACCTGTATTGAAATAAAAAAAAACCTTTTTTACCCCTCAGGATGTACATACGTTCGCCTTCAACTGAAGACCGCCAGGAGGGGCCTCAAGGAAGCCAGACCCCACCAGGTAGCACACTGCCTGCTCTAAAGATTTTGTCATATCGGGGAACTCGCTGTTGGGCGCACCATTGATGGCAGCGACAAGATCGCTCGAGTCATGCACCTGACCTGAACGGAGGGATGTGTCCCAGTTCTCTGAGAAGTGCGACGCGACTGCGGAGAGGGCGTTCTCCCCCAGCTCAGAGGCGGCCAGCAACTTCGCCCTCCACTCCTTGTAAGGGAGCTCCTCCATCTCATACCCAAGGCTCTTGAACAGCCTGAACACGGCAGCGTAGGGAACAGGCGTCGCGTTCACAAGGTTGTAGTGATGTCCCCTGCTCTCTTCCTTCATGCACACTGTCACTGATGCTGCGGCCATCCAGTCCACAGGGCTCATGTCGATGCCCTTTGACTCGTCGACCTTGGGGTATGCCTTCAGCTGCACGCACCCCTTCATCAACCTCACCAGGAAGTCATCTGTCGTCCAGGCGCCTGTGTCAGACGCACCCGAGATAAACGACGGTCTCAAGCACATAGCAGGGATGCCCCTCATCTTCGCTGCGTCCATCACCATCTTATCGGCCACCCACTTGCTCTGGGTGTACCCGCCTGTCAGGCCCTTGCCCGACGAGAGCTCGATGTTCTCCTTGATGATGTCATACTTGCAGTACTCCGCCTCGTACACGTTCGTCGTCGAGATGAACGCCAGAACCTTCAGCTTGTCGCCCTCGCAGCACAGCTTCAAAATCTCCAGCGTCCCGTCCACGTTTGCCGCCTTCATGCTCTCGTAAGGCAGCAGCCAGTGGACCACAGCGCCGCTGTGCACTACAAGGTCCACCCTGTCCACAAGCTCCGCCCACCTTTCGTTGGAAAGGCCAAGGCAAGGAAGGCCCAGGTCTCCCAAGCACGGGATGATCCTGCTGTCGTACTCGTCTTTCCACCCAAGGCACGCCTTCAACATCTTCACCATCCTCTGTTTGGCCTCGTGCATCGCGCCCTGCCCCTTTGGAGCACGGATTAGGCAGTAGATCGGCCCGTCAGTCCTCTTCAGAAGGTCGATGACGATGAACGTGGCCAAGAAGCCAGGTGTGCCTGTTACGAACACCCCACGTGGCTTGCTGGGGGGACTGATGGCACCCTCCGATCGCTTGATGCAAGAGGGAAGCTGGGCTTCGAACATGAAGTCCCGTGGCCCTGCTGTGCCCCCGTTGGTGCCCTGTGCGGCACCTGCCATTCCTGCAAGGGTGGGACTGGCGAACAGTGCGTTCAGAGGGAGCTTGACACCGAACAGCTTGTTGACCTCCATGGTGACAACTGTAGCGGAGAGACTGTGACCCCCAAGGTCGAAGAAGTTGTCTTCCTTGCTCCTCACTGCGTGAGCAAGGTGTTTCTTCCAAATGGCAAGCACCTTCTCCTCTGCGTCAGTAAGGCCTTCGATGACCATTGTGTCAATGCTGTCATCCCTAGGCGGCTCAGGAAGCGCCTTGTGGTTGATCTTTGCGTTGGGTGTCAACGGCATCTTCTGCAGAATGACGATCGCGGTGGGCACCATGTAGTGCGGCACCTTGGACTTCAAGAAGTCCCTGTACTCCGTGCTGAGGTTCCTCATGTTGTCTTGCGACTCATTGGCGTACGCCAAAGCATCAGGGATGGGCACCACATAGCTCACAATGATCTTCTCGTCCTTGGCATCTTTCCTCACCACTGTTACGTTCTCTTTCGCCTTTTCGTGGCGGGACAGCTTGGCGTTGATCTCACCGAGCTCGATACGGAACCCTCTGATCTTCACCTGGTCGTCGACACGGCCAAGGCATTCCACCGTCCCGTCAGCCAGGTAGTGCCCAAGGTCACCAGACTTGTACAGCATGTCAGTCGGGTTCGACGTGAATGGCGATTTGATGAACTTAGCAGCGGTGTCCTTCGGGAGCCCCAGGTAGCCCTTGGCAAGGTGACAGCTCCTCATGTGGATCTCGGCAGCCTCGCCGACACCTGCAGGCTTCCCAGCAGGGTTTAGCAGAAGCATCTGGCAGTCCTTCATCCCCTTCCCGCACGGAATGACCTCCTTAAGCTCGTTGATGAATTCTTCGGTGCCACCCTGTGCAGGAGGGGGAAGGTCGAAGTAGCCCACGGCACGCGATGTCTCAGTCGTGCCCCACATGTTGATGATCCTGCAGTTAGGCGCAAAACCACGTAGCCTCAGCACGTCCCTTTTGATGAGCATGTCACCAACAAACATCACAAAACGGAGGTCGTTCATCGTGAAATTCGCCTCGTCGACAGTGACGAGGATCTGCCCCAAAGCAGGGGTGAAGCAGCAAACGGTTATGTTCTGCGCCTTCATGTACCTCCCAAGACAGCCAGGCGTGTTGATGGTGTCCTGCGTAGGGATGAACACAGCAGCACCGAAGAACAAGGGTGTGAAGATGTCACGCTGGAGGGGGTCGTGTGCAATACCACTGCACATCCCAAACCTGTCCTTCTCAGTGATATCGAAGGTTGCACCAAGCCACGGGTAGAAAGTGGTGAGTGACGACTGTCGGCCCATAACACCTTTAGGGATACCGGTGGAACCAGATGTGAACGTCACAACAGCGGTATCGTCCTGCGAGATCTCAACATCAGGGAGAGTGTCGGGGGAGTCCTTGAGCAATGTGTCGAACTTCTCAGACTTTGGCTCCGGGAGCACCATCCTGACCTTCGGCTTGATCGATGTGATGTACTCATCCACGTCGCTGGGTTCGACAGGTGCGTCTTCGATGCGAACCCAGCCCACGATGCCAGCTATCTTCATACACGTGACCACGCGCTCCCCAGGGTACTGCGGGTCCATCATGGAGTAGGCTGCCCCCGCTTTGTAAATACCTATTATAGCAACCACAACAGCAGGGCTCCTATACCCGTAGATGCCGATCACATCACCTTTCTTGACTCCGTTCTTCAGCAAAGAGTGAGCGAACTTGCTTGTTGCAACATCAAGTTCCGCGTAGCTCAGCGTCGTGCCAGGCTCGTACGACACAGCAAGTTGTTCGGGGTGCCTCTGTGCGTTCTTGTGGAACACGTGAACAAGGGCGCCCGGCCAACCCTCATCCTGCGGAGTGGTGGGGTCGGGCAGGATGGCCCTCGCCTTGGGGGTGATGAGGGAGTAGTCGTAGATACCCTGCGTGGGCCTCTCAACAACCTGCTTGAGAAGGTATGTGTAGTTGTTCATCAGCTCACCAATGAAAGGCTTCGTGAAGAGCTGTGCGTTGTACAAGAAAACGAATTCAACGCCGCCGTCCCACCTGTTGTTCACACGGAGCGTCAGGTCGTATGGCGCAAGCGCCTTCCCGACCACGGCAAGGTTCTCGACGGTGGTCCATGCAGCATCTCTCTTGATGGGGGGTGTCAGCTGGCTGTCCATCATGTACATAACCTTGAAAAGCGGTGACAGGGCGTCGGCGTCCTGGTCCTGCATCGTACCACCAAGCAGCGTGGTCTTGGCACCCTTGAGGGTCTCCTGCATGAGGGGTGAGTCGATGACCTGCTCAAACTCGACATGCTTATGTTGCATCACGCCGCTGATGGCCTTGGATGTCCTCTGCAGTACCTCCCTGAAAGACAGCGTGGGGGAGTCGTCAGCTGAGGAGAGGTCCGTTCTGAGCGGAATCCTGTTGGTGAGGGGCCCAACGGTGGCGTCGTACCCGTCGCGGCGGAGGTTCGTCAGCAGGCCGATAACAACGTCCTTCTCCGCAGTCATCCTGCTCAGCCACGTGACGAAGACAGAGATGAGGATGTTGTGCAGACCAAACTCACAGCCCGCGGCGATTCTGCGGAGGTTCTTCGCTGTTTGCGTGCTGCCATGGAGCACGTACGAGTACCTAGCCTGCTTCATCGAGACAAGCTGGGGTCTAGGCCTGTCGACTGGCACTTGCACAACAGGCATGGCGTCTGACAGGTTGGTGGCCCAGAAGCTCACAGCGTTTCTGAACTCATCTGTCTCAGAGGACTCTATGATTCTTGTGTCGGCGTCCTCTTCGCTGACCATCTGGCTGACAAGACGGAGAAGACCAGCACCTTGCGGGGAGAGGAGCTGCTCGTAGGTCTGGACAAGCTCTGAGACGATCCACTCGATGGACCACGCATCGACGATGCTCCTGTGCCCGACAATGAGGAGCTCCTCGATGTGTGTGCTTCTCCTCATCACAACGAATCTGAACAGCGGGGATGCCTCGTCAAAGGAGAAGGGCTTCATGAGCCACGATGTGCACGGCACTGTGAGGTCCGCACACGACGTCTCCACCTCTTCGAAGAAGAGGAACTTCTCGATGAGCACATCATCCCACTCAGGGCGCTTCATGCAGTACCTCGTGCTGTACGGGGGTGAGATCATCTCGCAGGAGGGTGCAGGGAGCTTCTCCGACTTCCTCTCCTGCAAGTTGCACTGCAGAATAGGACTGCGCTGCAGCACCGTCCCGATCGCCTTCTTCATGGCACCGAGGTCCAAGTGATGTCCGTGCCTGAACTTGATCCTCCTGCCGATGCTGAACCCGGACTGGATTGCGCCATCTTGCTGCTTCTGGTGGTCAGCGAAATTCTGTTCAAGAAGCAAATACTTCTCCTGCTGCACACCGGCAGCAGTAACATGGACAGTCATCGTTCTTTTTTTTTCTTCTTTTATATTCTTCTGGGGTATAGTATCTTTCTTTTTTTCTTTTTTAAAAAAGAGAAGAAAATATTTTCTTTTGCGCACAAGAGGGTTTTGTATCACGAAAAAAAAAAAAAAAAACAGTCTTCTAGTACCGGTAAGAGAGAAGAAAAAAAAAGGGGGAAACAAAAAGCAGTTGAGGGAATGAAGCTGTTGGGGTAGAAACCTGGAGAGGTTCTTAACCCGTCAAGGCTCGTTCTTGGAAAAACGGGGGAGGAGAAACAAAGAGAACCTGAGGGAAAGAAGAAAAAAATGAAGGGGCAAAAAAAAAAGGGGGGGTTTTTTTTAAATTGTACGTTTGTTGCAGTGCCAGTTGTTCTTTTTCTTTTCTATCTTTTAGAAAGCAGTGGTTCACAGGTATAAAAAAAAAAAGAAAAAAAAAACATGGTTCATAAATTAATAAAATTTCAAAAAGAGAAAAGTTTAAATCAATGGAAAGAGAGGCTTTGTTTTCTTGTTTCTGGGAAGGGTTGCGATGGCCAAAGAACTGTAATCTTTCTTCAGGATATCGGCAACCCTCCCGAGGCAATCAAACAGATGGGAAACGAGGACCCATTGATGGTCCTATCCTTATTTTTCTTCGATCTTTCTGGTTTGAACCTTTCTTGTCTTTTAAGTAATTGTCTGAACAAGTTCGTATATAATGTGAATAAAGAATGGGGGAAAAAAAAAAGAAGGGGAAACAAACAAAAAAAAAAGAAAGAAACCCACCCTTTTCGTGCAACCTGATTTTCGAATAAAAGAAGAAAAAAAAAAAAAGAAAACACGATGTCGATGGGCTGATTTCATTCCCCCCCTTTTTTTTCCCCTCATTCTTTTTCGTTTGGTGGCAGATTGCAGGTTTGTTTTTCTTCTTTTTTTTCACCCTCCCCGAAAAAAAAATCAAAAATCAAATGTTCGAAGGCCACAGAGCACGGATGGCAGTAGCAAGCTGGTCCCAAGTCATAGTGACAGCTGTACCCTTGTCACACTGATTGCCCAGAGGCGAATCAAGGACGGGTTCGGAACCAGAAATTGTCACATAAGTCGTTCCGGTGAGCGAACCAAGGTTGCTCGGCCCGCACACCTGCGCCCCATCGACCATAGTGTTCTTCGTGAAGTAGTCTGTGGGGAAGCCAGTGACCTGGAACCACGGCTGGGCCTGCACCATGATGTTCCCCGTCATGTTGCGGTAGTCCCCATCACGGTACTTGAACCCCCCAAGGAAGACGGTGTTGAAGGCGTCCTCGTACTGGCTGGACCCATCGTCATGATCAACGTTCCACCCAGCAGGCCCGAGGAACATGTTGTGCACAAGGCGGTTGACCTTGGGCTTCATACACATTTCAGACGGTGCGCCAACACACGGGAACACCCAGTCTCTACGGTCCCAGCTGTTGAAGGTACCGTGGTCGCCTGTCTCCGTAACCATGTTGAAGACAAGGTTTCCTTGGAGGAGGTCGCCGCCCATGAAACCATCGTTGAAGTTGAACCCTGCACGCGGCCCGTTGTAGCACACGTTGTTCTCGATAACATTGGCGTGGGTCACACCCTTGAAGAAGCACGACGTCTGCTTCATGTAGAACCCAACGGTGTCGATGAGGTTCCCGCTGAATGTGTTGTACTCTGGGATGCTGTCGGTGTTGCCGAGCGCAAGCTTCGTGGACCCGACAACGAGGAACGCAGAGTCGCCTGTCCTCCAGAAGTTGGAGTTGGTGACAGCGGAGTGCTTCACGTAGTTTGAGAAGAAGACTGCGTTCCCACCCAACTGGTCGAACCCCACACTGTCAATGGTGACCCTCTCTGCTCCGTCTACAAACAATGCAGCACCACGGTGCACGCTCCAGTCACCACCTGAAGGTACTTCATAGTCTTGCAGGTATGTCGGTGATGCGCGGGTTACGTTGACCCCCTGCAGGACAATGTCGTGGGCAGGTGATGCTGCGGTTCCCCTCACGGACCATAGGTACATGTGCTGTGGGACTTCTACAACCGCCTGACCGCTGAGAAGGCTTTCTTCTTCCACAGTGTCCTTCGGGAAGTACTTCAGCACCCTTGTCGTCTCGTTGAAGAACCATTCGAGCGGTGCGTCGAGCTCCTCCGCAACGTTCTCGACGTAGAACCCACCGCACCCGGTGTCGCCCCTTGCCTCTTGGTTCCCGCCGCGGGCGAACTCGATGACATCTTTGCTTACGGATGACGACTCGAACCCCCAGCTGCCCCACCCGCTGGGCTGGTACATCTTCACCACAACACCAGTGGGGTCGGCCCACTTGGCCATGCGTGCTTGCACATCAGGGCTGGTCACTGTCATTCCTTTGATGGACACGGTGTTCCAGAAGGGGTTGTTGTATGTCTCGTTGAAACGCGTGTTGTAGTAAAGCTGCTGCGTGGTCTTGCAGTTGTTGATGTCTCTGGGAGCGGTCATGTCGGAGATCACGACATCAGACGAGGAGGCAAGCGAGACGGTGGCGATGTGGGCTCCGGTCTTGGACTTCACGTTGGCGTTGAGGGGGAATTGCTTGGCGGACGATGTCTCGGCGTGGCCGGTGCAGCCGGAAGCGTAGCCTGACTTCGGGATGAGCGGGTCGCCGTTGGGGTACCTCGCACGAACCCGACGGTCGCCACTGATGAAGAGTTCCATGAAAGAGCTGACAGTGGAGGGCACAATGCACTGAAGGGTAGCACCTGTAGACTTAGTCCATGTGCAGTTCAACTTTACACCACCGCTGACGACGGAGCCCTGCTGGCCCTGCCAAGTGATGGGATAGCCGGGCAGCCCACTGTCTTTATCGGTAAGCTCGAAGGTGCTGGCGAGGTAATGAGTTCCCTTCATGATGTTAACCACAACGCCACTGCGGATATCCTCCTCTGAGAGTCTTCGAACCATCTCGCGAGCCTTGGGAAGCGACTTGAAGGCGGTGGACTCGGTCAGACCGTTGGAAGTATCGTCACCATTGGGGCTCACGTAGAAGACCTTCTTCCCAGTGGTGCGGGGGTGCGTTGGCTTGTCCACAGCGGTGGCCGGACGTGGGCATCCGGACGGGAAGTCCAAAGATGCGTAAACATTGTCGATGGCTTGCTTCCCGCCGATCTTCGCAGCGAACTCCAAAGAAGTCTGCTTCACAGTGCACTCGTAGCTGAAGTTCTGAGCAGCACACCCTGCCAGCAGGGTCAGCACCACTGGTATCCTCATATTCCCCATATTTCTTCTTTTCTTTCCCTGTATTATTTGTGTTGGTTTCCAACAACGAGCAAAGGAGGGGGAAGGGAACAAAATTCCACATACAATCAGGGTAAACCACAGAACCAGCGAATAGAAAAATGAGCCGGAAGGGGACAAGAGGGGAATAAATGGGTGGGTGCAGCTATTTAAGTAGCTGCGAACGTACTTGTCTCCTCTCCCTCTACACACATCCACCCCCCCCCCCCCCCCGTCTATCAATATTGAGCAATTCTTTTTTTTTTAAAAAGAACTTGTTCTTTTTTTTATTTGTTCTGAGGGGGAGGGAGGCATTAAAAAAATAGTGGGGGGGGGAAATAAGTCGGATCTGATAGTCTATTTATGGCCCTCTTTTCTTTTAGGGGGAGGGGAGGAGACAATCTCTTCTGTTTTTTCTTCTTTTCTTCTTCTTTTATCTTCTTCCTTTTTTTTTTTTTTCCCTACCAAAATACCAATAAAATAAATTGTTGTCATTGATCAAAGCAAACAAAACCTTAAAAAAAAAAACTTTTTTTTTGAAAAAAAAAGGAAAAAAAAAAAAAAAAACCATCACACAGCATCAGCGGCAGTAAATTCTTTAAGGCTCTCCGGAGACCTATACAACCTGAGTAGCTCTTGATAGAGTGCTGCCTCAAGGCGGAGATCCTCTTCGCACCGAGAGTAGTACATGCATAGAATAAGATATTCGACAGGCCGAGGATCTTGCATGTCCTCAAGGATAACCTTGTAGGCGGACCCGACGAAGAACGAGCGTATCAGACGGCCTATAGTCAACACAAATGTGGTGTAGAGGGCAGTGATACTGAAGGACGCCAGCAAGGACCCAAGCCCGCTATTATCCGCCACCGTGTCGGAAGCGACAAGAAGGAAAAGACTCTTTGCTTGCATTGTTGTGCATCGGCTTGTTGCGGAGTCGTACTCCGGACAGCCCGACCATCTGTAATGTTTCGATCTTGAGTAGCACTCTGCCTCGTCCTTGCTGGGTGCGAATGCAGCGTCCAAAGGGTTGCCATTCTCGAAAAGTGAGTCGCAGATGATTTCGGCGCTGAACCCTGCAAACTCCCCGCATTGCTTTCCGGTCCCGTCGCATGAGGAGCTCATCTGCACTTTGCAGTCGATCCTTGCCGTGTGGCGCGGGTCGTAAAGTTCAAGGTTCTCCCTCCTGCTGAAAAGGAACGGGGAGTAAAAGTTAGGCAGCTCTGCCGACACGGTGCCGTTCCCGCTGATCGCCTCGCTTAACGCCACCCGCGCAGCGTGTGGGATCGTGTACCGAGCACGCTGCTGCACCTCAAGTAGTGATGCTTGGCTCGCCGACTTCCTTGTAACCGTCATGTCGATTGATATCTCAACAGCATGCGGCATTGCAAAGATGTCCTCCACGTACAGGTCTTGTACCTTATCCGGTGTTACGGGCACCACGTTGCTTGTATTTGCCAGCTTGTCCCATAGTGCTAGACCGGCGCAGCATGGGTCTACTTGGACGTCATCGCATTTAGTTGATGGGCAGCGTGTGCCGTCTACGGCACACCCCTTTGGTCCCAGGACGCTGTTTTGCATCATCATCCGAGCTTCCTGAAACGTCAGCGCGCCGTCGTTGTCCGTGTCGAACTGCCGCACCACCTCCATGGCCTCGGATGTGTTCCACAGTTGATTGATGATGTTCTCCTTCGCGTGGCTCGTGATCCACCACACTGTCTGCGAGCTTGTGGGCAGTTCGCTCAACTGTACCGTCTTGCCTTTGTAATCAAACCCCTGTGCTGCAGGTCGTGTGAGCTGGACTTCACGCAAGACTCCGTCGGGGACGCCTCTTCTGTTTGTTGATGGCAGCACATCGCGCCCGGTGTAGAAGGGCGGTGCCCCCACAATGCCCACCTCCATGGTCGCGTGCTCCACGTAGTTGTTGGTGAGCGCTGGTGAGAAGCTGGAGTAAAACATGAGCGGGAAAAAGATGATGACCACCAGAACGATGGCCACAGTGCAACCTTCAGATGCTTTGATGCTAACGGGGAGCTTCTTGTCCTTCCCAATGTCCTTGTTCAGCAACCGGGTCTCTTCAAGGTCGCACCTCGCGAGGTACAGCTCGTGGCTGATGTCCTGCAGCTTCACCCAGTACTTGAACTTCAGCGTCGTGGTGGTGAAGGTCCAGTCCAGTACCACTTTCAGCTCGTAGACGAATGGTACAGCTCTTGCGACTTGGTAGAGATACGCGAAGAAAGGGTGATGTTTGTTGTGGAAAAAGTCGGGCCGCATGGTGTAGCCTTCTCGTAATTGCGCAGCGGAAATAAGCAAATAAAGAGCCTTGATGCAAAACAGGGCGGACACCACACGGACAGCTTGCGCTGACCCGAACGACGTGATCACATACTTGGAGTCGATCTCCACTTCAGCAGTGAGCCGCGACGCTGACCACCACGAGAAGAGCCCGAAGTACAGCCCTGTGAGGAACACCTGGAAGATGAACTTGACAAGGATCTGTTGGTACAGGTACAATATCCTGTCAACGATGATGATGACGAGCAGTATAAGCTGCGCCACGACGAGCGACCCGGGCAGCATGTTGTTGCTGAGGGACGCCGCAAGGTCGGTCTCTTCGCCGTCACCGATCGAGTAGTACGAGAAGATGAACATCACAAAGGCAACAAAGTCAACGATGAACATGAAGCTGTAGTAGTCCGCTCCGATCTTCAACTTGTTCCCGTTCAGCACGTTGGACTGCAGGATATGTAGCACTGAGAACGTCGCCTGTGCGGATTCTTCTTTTGCGGCTTTCGCGGCAGCCAAGGCGCTCCCCCCAGCGATGGGGATGTCGTGTTCGATTTTTGCGAGTTCTGCAAGCCTTCCTAGATCGCGCAGCCCTGCGCCAACCTGCTCGTCGGGTAACGAGCCACCGCAGCCATCTTGGTCACGGATTGTGTTCCCTTCGCTGTTATAAAACATGTGGGTTACAACCTTCGGTGCGCCCGCTGCTACACGCTTCATCAGAAACCTTCCGTTTACAGTGTACTCGACAACTACTTCGGGATGCACCACCAGATTGTCGTCGACCGTCTCCTCACACTTCAGGTGTGTAAGGAGCACCTCGTCCATCTTCTCCGCCTCATCCGGCACTGTCTCCTCCTCGTAGTGGTAGCTGAGCGATGCGTCTGACCACAGCCCCATCGTCTCCAGTAAGTGGCAGTGGGTTAGAATGGCCAAGATGCACAGTAACTCCAGGATAACAGCGTCCATAAGATTGGTGATCGCACCAAACAGGAAGGGTTGGTACAGCTGGATTTCATCGAACCAGCCCTTCAGAAGACTAAAGGCGGCAGCCTTAAACGTGACTTCCGCGTAGAGGAAAACAAGGCACCACCTCCAATACTTGATGTGGGGCCTGGGGTACATGACTATGGCGTAGACACAGACGGAGATGGGAAGGGGAAGGCTCAAGTAACAGGGTTCCCTGATGAAGTCGACGAAGAAAAGCATGTAGCACAGCTTGTCGGTGTTGGACTTCAGGAACCACTGCAGGGTATCCCAGAACTCGGCGTATCTTCCTGTGTACGATGCAGATGGCCTGGCGTGCGAAGTAGTTCTCAGCAGCCCGGTGAGCTCGTCGATGAACACGTTCAACACGTAAGAGTAAGGCAGGATGCCAAACTCGTTGTAAGCGGTGGTGTCGTGCGATTTCTTCCTCCCCTTCACGATGAGTTTCTTCTCCGTGCCCTGCGTGCCAGTGATGAGAATTGTTGATATCGACTGGTCGTGCATTGGCTTTCGGGGGATAACCAGAAGTGATTGAGACTGCGACCTGCCTCCCCACCCAGAGACGTCTAAGGGAAGCGAGGACGGTGTCCCCTCCGAGCATGAATCGTCGGAGACATACTCTGCTGCTAAGGGGCTCTTCTTATCCTTCTTGTCCAAGAAATTACTGGACAAAAGCCTCTCCTCTAAAGGAGACCGTGGGGGCCGCGGTGACCCTGCAGGTGGAGGTGACGTTGCTTGCACGTAGTCCGACGACACCTCTACAGCACACACACCGCACAGCTCGTCATCTTGCATTCTAGCGCACGTTGGGCAAATCGACACTTCAGCTGACGTGTACCCCAACCGAACGCCCTTCAACTTCAACGCTCGTTTCTCCTTTTGGCTCTTCAGTTTCTTCTTCTCCTCGTCCATTCGCGACAGCCACTCCTGCTGGATTACCTCCCCAAACTCCATCCTCTTGATCTCTATCTCCTGATCATAGTACAACATCCACACCCAATCGTGATTGCAGTAAATGCGGCCCATCACATAAGCAGCACCCATAATGACAGCGTGCATGCCGAGCGCCTTCACACCGAAATGCCTGTAGAACCCCCCGCTGTCTATGTTCTCTTCAATGAGAGGAAAGTACAGGAGACACGTGGTGAAGAGGAAGGTGGTGTACAAGTAAGTGACCCACCTCCACAGGTTGTTGCCTTTCCATCTGAGGATGTTACTGTTATGGAGCAGGTACATAGAGGTGAGGGTCTTGCAGAGGTCGACAAAACCAGGCTGCTCAGGCTGGCAACCATCGATGAAGACCACGGTTAAGATGAAGAAGGGGAACACGAGGTTGAAGAAGAAGCGGAGTCGATCGAGAGGTGTGCGATGACGTTGCGAAGATGGGGTAAAGTCGCGTTCAGGATGCACATTGGTTGCTGCGCTGCAGGCAGTGCAGCCACAGCCAGGAACAGGCAGCCCGCCTTCTACAGAGATCCTATGAAGGTCTCCGTATGGATACGGGACTCTTTGGACGCCAAACACTAAACTGTACACCGTTAAGATTGCCTTCTTCGCCTCTTGAACTTCTTTCCAATGTTCCGTCAGAACCGCGGATGTGGTTCTCTTGCTTGCTTCCCATTCCGCCTTAATGTCGTCCCCCCTCTCCCTCGCCCTGCGGTAAGCCACGAGCTGTGTTACAACACACAACGCCACCACCACCTCCACCGCAAGTTCCATGGGCACTACATCGACACTCAAGTAACCCCGCCACAGACCCAACGACTCTTCGTTATATGGCAGCTTCCTCTCGGTACTATCTCCTGGAAGCCCCAAATATGTTAAATACTGTACAACAAGGACCAGCCACGTCACGACTAGGACACCACGCCATCTTTCCAACCCGCATCCAATAGGAAGTGCCATGCCTTCCCTTTCAAGGGCCAAACACGCGACTAGGAGTGCGAAGTAAATGAGGGCTCGAAGGGTGTCGGGCTGCAAGCAAATAGCAATGAGAAAGGCGAGCATTGAGGTTTCAAAACCAAGCGCGTCCATGACAAAAGCGGGATTCTGCCCTATGAGCAAGAACAGCGCCTTGCCCCGTCGCACGAGGTACCCCACGGCGTACGCAACGTGCACTCTCGTGCTGCTGTCAGGCATGGGGGGGTCCTCAATGGCTTCAACTATTCCCGTGGCGGAGTCGACAAAGCCCTCTTCTTTCCAGCCCTGCGACAGGGTAACGAGGAGGCCCGTGATGTACGCTATGGTATAGGTCCACACAACACTCAGGATGGTGCCCCCGAACCGGAGGCCGATGTAGGCAGCTGTCACAGTGCTATCATTCAAGTTCTCGCCGACTACAGGGAATTGAAACACGATGGACATCAAGGTGACAAGGAAGGAGTAAACGTTGAATGGCGCGTAGATCTTATTACACATCTCGGGGGAGAACTGAAAGACCCCAAGCACTGCAGCATACGGGATCGAGATCAGAGTGGAGCGGTACCCAGACGAGCTGTACACAGCCGCCAAGAAGAGCGCAATGACCAACGCAGTAGTGCTGTAGGCAGCCATCAGCCTCTTCACTACAATATTCACCTTTTTGCGTCTTTCCAGAACTTTTTCTGTAAGGGGGTAGCTCCAAGACGTCGCACCCACTTGCAACTGAGCTACCACCATGACTAGTATTAAGGGAAGCAGTCTTTTGAAGGCCCGGAGGCTCCCACCGTCGTTCTTCACGACAACATAAGCGAGTCCAACGTATTCGGCAGAGATGCCCATGCTGTCGAAGGCGGAATCGAAAGCGTCCTTGCACACGGACCATTGGTAGAAGTAGAGAAGTATTGCCCACAGTAAGGTGACCTCCCTGGTGATCCGCCACCCAATGTTGCGTTGGTAAGGGGTGAGGTTCAGCCCGCGGGGTGTCATGCACATGGCAGCGAGCGCCATGAACATGCAGTATAAAATACCAGACAGAACGCTGGGCGGGTGCAGCCCAGAGACGAGCATCAGCACGACCAAGGCAAACAGATCAAGCACAACACCTGGCGGCACACCCGTCACACACGCGATGGCGAAGAACACCCTGTACCTGATGCGTGGCTGCGGCGGGTGGCTAGGGCGTACAGGGGCGTCAGGCGGTGTTAAAGGATTGTTTGGGGGTGTCTGCAGCCTCAGTTCTTCAAGCTCTCTCATTTCTTGGACATTTTCCTGTGAACGAAAAGTCTTTTCTTCTTTTTTTCTTTCTTTCTCATACCTCGTGCGTCTTCTTCTCTTTATGAATGCTCCACTGCTTGATGCTGAAGAACAGAGACAAAAACAACGGGAAAAGCTGCCACGCGTCGCTGTCATGCAGACCGACGACGTCCTGCAAGGCAGTCCGAGCAGACTGTTTGTTGTGTTGAAAAAAATCAAAAGCTGAGAAAAGTAACGCCCCTATCTCTAAAACCCGTCTAGTCAATCCTTGCTCTAAAGGGGCTATAGAAGGAACTTTAGGAAGATTCTTTTCTCAAGAATTCCAGCGTTCAAATCATGCAAGAACTAACCAAGTAGCTAAGACCTTCGAAGGAAAACCTCTTTGTGGAATTTCCAACAGAACGGGTACCGGACGGGTTTTAGAGATTTGGGGTGTAACGAAAAAGAAACATACCGCCATCGCTGGGAAGAAATCGCGCTCCAAGACGTTGAATAAGTACAGAAACGTTAACAGAATCGAAACATAAGTCAAAAGGTAGGGCCACATAGGCATGGCCAAGGAAGGGCGGTAGAAGAGGAGGAGGCAAGTGAGGAAAAGAACCCCGTGAGCACCGTCGATGGTCCAGCACGATGCGAAGAACAATGTCGACATGCTGAGTGCGATGAAGCAGCGATGGTAGAACCTTCTCGCACCTATTACCACTGAAGACGTTTCTGCCTCCTGCCTACCTCCTCGTCGTCTGAAGTTTATGTACAGCCGCTTTGTGAGGCCGATGAACACCAGCAGCAAGCCCAAGATGGGCAGCATCACCATCGTGCAGCTGCTGGACCCTAACCCCCCGCAATTCGAGATGGCGAACCCTGCAATTTCTAGCCGTCTCTGCAGCGCAGACGTGTTGTTGCTTGCGGTGTCCTCGTAGTGCCTGGACGCAGCCACACCCCATACCCCCACTACATGTATCACAGCAAGGCACAACGCTGGTGTTAACAGCTCGAAGAAGGCGTGCTTCCTCATCATGGACATCAAAAACAAGATAAGCCACACCGACGACACGACCGACGGCAGCAAGATGATGATGAGTGTGAGGAGCACAACGAGGATCCTGCTGCAATACCTGTGCGAATTCGTGACGAGGAGGTTGATGACTCCCTTGGTGATCTCACCGGTCCGCTTTTCCGCGTACGCGCTAAGTTGCGAAAAGTCCCCCACATCAGGCAGCCTCACCATGCGAATGAGCTCTTTAAGCTCTTTCTTCGACATGTCCTTGATGACAGCCGTGAGGGACATCATGCCTTGCAGCGTCGCGTCCAGTGGGTTGATTGAAGACCCTGGGTTGTTCATGTCCACATCGTCTATGTCGAGGCTCCCCTCGGTAGCCTCATCGCCGGACACAGTGTACGCGCAGAGGATGAGGTGCAGCACAGCAAGAAGGATGACATGCACTACGTTCTGCACCTCGAGCTCGACGCCGCCTTCCTTTCCATGAGAGTCATGCAGCCACGACACGCCAAGGACCTTGTAGATCCCCGAGTCAGGGATCTGGTCCGCCAAGTACGGCACAAACGTTGTATAGTGCGCTGTGATCAGCACTGCGCAGTACCGCCTGAACCCCGTGACCCATGGCCGTGACGGCGAGAACAGATGGTACCCTCGCTGCCGCGACCAGTTGACGCAATACGCGACAAAGACAAGTAGCAAGGGGATGTCCAGCACGGCAGGGTGGCTCGCAGCGCTCATCCCACTCAAGACCGCCACCACAGAGAAGCTTCTCACTTTTGCACTACTGTTCACCGTTTCTGGTGCATCGCCCGTGTCCTTTGCCAGACGCTTCTTCATGGTGCGGAGGAGGATGGCAACGCAGACGAGGACTAGTTCAGGGACGGTGCACTTAATGCGCCCCCAGGCTGTAGAATCACGGAAAGAACATAGACCAAGCAGCTCTGCCCATGTTGAGTTGACGAACCCACGCTGGGAAGATGTCATTGCTTGGAGGGCTATTTCCGTGATGATCTGGGAGAAAAGGGAGAGTGCAGCGGTAATGCCTGCAACGTAAACAGTAACGGAGCACTTAGACACAGGGTCCGTGGGGACAATGCCCGTGAGGTAAGGGTGGGTAGTTGCGGCAAAGAGAAAACACATGATATAGATGGCTGAAACGAGATTGAGGCGGAGCATAGGGACGCCGATGAAGAGGAGCGGGCTGATGCCAGCCAGCCACGCGATCTTCTCCTTCGCCAGCTGGATCTTGTAGTAGTCGCTGGCTACATTGATAACATGCTCTGACCTGCTAGTAGACCTCCCACGGACTCCTTGGCTCCCCGCACGCGATCGCCAGTCTGATAGAAGCTGAGCAGCTGCCTGCATAGGGGTCTTGCAGTTCCCATTGTTCGCTGTGAGACTTGCCTCATCAAATCTGATGTATGGCACGTGCTCACGCGGAGAATCCATTTACTTTAGTTCGCATTTCCTCTGTTGGTTGGTAGGCAGGGCATGCAAAGACAAGATAAATAATATAAGAGAGAAAGAGAGGGAGGAAGAGATAAACTGGTATTTAAAAAAAAAGGGGGGAGGGGTGATTCACCTAATACCCACTAAGGGAATTTTCGGGGTAATAAGTTGGGTATTAAGTGAATCATTCGGTTGCAATAACATGCGAACTCGTTATGGCACCACAGAGTGCCTACTGGATATCACTCACGGCATCGTGAAAGCGCCGGAGGATGCACCAGGCAAGGGCGGCATCAACAAGACATCACATCAAGTATGCAGAGACCAATGGGGAGGGGGAGGAGAGGACGGCGGATAAAAAAAGAAAAATTTCACTTGATATTCAGAATGCAAACATGGAATAACATTATCTTGCTCTGCATGGAAATTGTAGAAAGGAAGAGGGGGGAGGGGGTTCGAAGGGAGACAACGGGGGAAAAGGCGTGGACGAACGAAAGAAGGGAAAAAAAAAAAAAAAAAAACCAGAACACAGTTTTCTCTTTTTTTTTTTCCCTTGGTAAAGAGGGGTGCGAGGGGGAGGGGAGGGGAAAAATATGTTTTTCTTTGTGAGAAAAAAAAAGAAATATCATTGATTACAATGGTTTTCTTTCTCATTTCTTTTTTTTTTTGTTCTTCGCGTAAGGGATTTGAAGAAAAGGATACTCCCTTTTTATTTTCCCTATTTTTTACTGCCGCTCTTTGGCTGACAAGTTCTCCTCAGCAGGGTACGGCATGACAGTCTCACGCACTACACGGTGGAGGACGAAGCACAACGAGATGGTGAGCATGCCCCAGGCGTAGATGGTGAAGGCCCAGGAGTAAGAAGGCCTGGTGATGTACTGCAGCTCACCGTGAAGAAGCGCCATGCCACCACCACGCGACTCCGAACGGGCAGATTCGTCCAGGAAGAGGCACCCGTAGGTGTTGGTAGACATCTGGTTGGTGTGCGCCCAGGCCGCAAGCACGAGGATCCACGCGAGGGTCAAAAACGCAGCCGACACAAAGATCATCTTCCCGAAGACAGCATGATGGGGCAGGAACGAGTACAGGACCACAGCCACCATACCAATGCCAAGGAACAGTGTCCCCGACACAGCAAGCCCTGCAACGGTCTCCATGTCGCCCTCGAGGTCGCCCTTAGGGCAGACATCGCCGATCTTGCGACAGTTGTCGCCGCCTTCAAAGGTGGAGGTCTTGGGGAAGGCGCACTTCGGGGCGGAGAAGTCGGAGAGCGTCACGTCCATCTGCACAACGTGCACCTTCGAGTGCTCTGCGAAGTCCCCAGACTCAGCCAGCACAACGGTGTGCGAGTTCGCGATGAACATCCCCTCCACAGAGCCGCCGGTGATCTTCTCCGCAGCGCCCTCCACGCTGTTCACGTCGAACACCTTCTTCGTGGTCACCGCCTTGATCCCTGCCGCAGCGAGGTTCACAGCAGGGTTCAGGGCCAACGCACCCCCAGCCACAACCACCCTCTCGATGGAGTCCAGCGTCGCATCGGAAGCAATGTTGGTACCGGTGGAGAAGTCGGCCTCCCTCAGGATTACGGAGACGCCTGCGGGGCCGGACGTCGCGCGCTCCATCAGCAAAACCTTGTCGTCGCTCAACCAAGCAGCGGCACTGAAGCGCACGTCGGCCTGGGTGTTCGTGGCGTTCCTGAGCGAGGCAGGGTACTCACCCTCGGCGTCGCTGAGCAGCACCACCTTCTGCATGATGACAGAGGGGTTGGCGTAGTCGGTCACGTTCAACATGATGCAGCGCACGGCATTGGAGTTCAGCAGCGTTGCGTCCCCACCGGTCAGGGGCGACTCAAGGCAGGCAACCACCTTGTCCTTGTCAGCGTTCACAGCGAGAGAGCCGAAGCCCCTGCCAACGCGTCTCTGGCGGTAGATGGCTGGGATCACGGCCTTCACGTTAGCACCACCCCCAAGGGCAGCAGCGTCCGAGGTGTAGATGGCCTGGATCTCACCGGCAGCGTTCCAGATCGCGATCTCGGGACCGAACTGGTCGGCACCGATGAACATCCCCTTCCCGAAGGCCTGCACGTCGCCCATGTTCAGCCCGAAGCTGGCAGGGGTAGCCACAACGGTGTTAGCGGGGCAGGTAGCGACGGTCCAGCCGGCGGCACCCCCGACGCGGGTGACCTCGTTGTCGGTCGTCGAGAGGCCGGCGAGGACGTTGTTGCCGCTGTACTTCAGGTTCGCCCAGGAGTCGACGTGCACGACGGTAGAGGAGGCTTCGTTGGTGTACGTGTTGCCCAGCCTCAACTTCGCAACGGCGGGGGAGAAGCCCTGAAGGGCAAGCACGGTGGCGCCGTTGCAGTCAGCAGAAGGACCGCGGCCGGTCATGGCGTACAGCTCACCGCTGCAGTAGTCGTAGGTGAGGCCGCTGAGGCCAGGGGCGTCGTTGCAGAAATCACCGGTACCGGTGGCGCAAGGCTGGCTGCAGTTCGTGCAGGTCAGGTCCGTGGTGAGGTCGGGGTTTACAGTTCCGGCAAGGGGCTGGGCAGGGAGCGTGTAGCTGGTGAGCTTCTTCTTGGAAGAATCAACGAAGTGGTTGTCGTGGGGGAGGACGTTCACGTCGCCGGAGCTCACCTCGTTGGCCAAGCTGAAGTCCCACGTAGCTCCGTTCTGCTCTTGCTCAAGGACGTGGAAAGTGAAGCTTTTCAGGGGCTTCATGCACCTCTCGGCGTGTCCGGCCCTTGCCTTGCAGGAGTTGATCTGGGGGCACTCCACAGACCAAGCGTGCGACCTGCAGCCCGCCTGCGTGCACCTCGCCCACGCGTTGCTGTACACCTCATCGGACTCGTAACCGGCACTGCAGCTGAGCTCCAGTTCGGAAGCGCACTGGGCAATGAAGGTGGCGTTGCAGTTCTGCGGCTGCGAGGCGAAGCTGTGGTCCTTCTTGAAGTCGTCGCTGCACATCTCCCAAAGACCAAGACCGAATTCCTTCCTGCCCCTTTCCTCCTGTGCGTACCTCATACGCCTCCACTGCGAGGTGGGCAGGGCAAGGGTCATGGCAACGAACGCGAGGATGCACAGACCCCAGGCTCCCGCTGACTGAGGCCAGTCCGACACCGTTGCGGCAATCCTCTTCGCCTCCTCCTCCTTCAGCCTCATCTCCTCCATGTCAACCTTGTCCTTTTCCAGGTCACCGCCCCACAGCTGCATGAAGTTGGGGAGCTTCTTCCCACACAGCTCTTCGGCCCTGAGGATACTTCCCCTGGTGAGGAGGTCGGCCCTGTTCCTGCGGACCCAGATGAGGACGAGAATGCTGAAGACGATGATGGCGACAGGGACCCCGACGGCAACGAGCACCTCCCAACCAGCAATGGAAAGGGCGATGACGAGACCGGGCATGGCAAGGAAGGCAAGCAGAATGTAGGCAACGGGGAACCAGCGGAGGTTGGCGGCGGTATCGCCCATGAACTTGGCGAGGGCGAGGGGCACGGGACGGAGGGGCCAGATCATGAACCACACCACTGTCCCGAGGACGTTGAAGAAGACGTGCTCCAGGGCAACCCTCATCCCAATCACGACGTTGTCGCTCGACAGGGCAGACAGCACACCGGTCACAGTGGTACCGATGTTGGCACCGTGCGTCAGGGCAACGAGCTTCTCAATGTGGATGAGACCGATCCCGACAAGGGGCGTCAGAGTCGAGGTGAAGACAGAGCTGGACTGCACAAGGATGGTGCACCCGGTACCGAAGATCATCAGGATGTAGTTGTCCAGACCACCGCACGAGCGCAGGATAGGGTGCTTGAAGTCGATGTTCAGGAAGTACCTGGTCCACGAGGCAACGCCACCCTTCAGCACGGACTGGAGCAGCTTCACAAGCAGGAGCAGGCAGGTGGTAAGCATGGTGAGGGACACGAACAGCAGCAGCACACCAGCGTCGTCGTCGGAGATGGGGGTGTCGCGGAGCACGTGACCGGACTTCTGCTTGATGATGGTCTTCTTCTCCAGCTTCTTAACCTCGTCGTTGGAGGAGGCCTGCGCGATCTTCTCGATAAGCTTCTTGTCAACAGACACCACGCGGCCGGAGGCAGGCTTCGTGATCTTCTTGATGAACTCCACCTTCTCACGCTTGTCAGTGCTCAGGTTCATCGAGTCCACAGCCTCACCAGCGAGCTCCTTGAGGAAACCGGACGCAGCCTCGAGGGGGAGGAACATCCCCACGGTGAGCCAGTTGAACATGTCGTGGAAGACGGCACCGGTGAAGGCCCTCCTGTACTCGGCGGGACTGTTCAAGTGAGCAATGGACACAATGGTGTTGGTGACGGAGGTACCGATGTTGGCACCCATCACAAGGTACGCTGCGTCCTCAACGCTGACAAGCTCCGCTGCCGCCATCGAGATGACGATGGACGTGGTGGTCGACGAGGACTGCATCAGCACCGTGGCGAGGATACCGATGGCGAGCCCTGCAACGGGGTTCGACAGCAGCTCGCTCTCACGGAAGGCCCTCCCGGAGGACTTCCCGCCGAGGATCTTGAAGGCGTTCCCCATGAGCCCGAGGGAGATGATGAACATGTACAGCACACCCCAGATGCTGCAGAACTTCACGAAGTTCACCACAACAGTCTCAACCTTTTCCAGGGGGGTGAGGAACTTCCAAGGTGTGCCCGTGTCAGCCATGGCCTGCAGGGCCCACACGTCCCCCACCGTCTCGTACTCTGCCCTCGTCATGAGCTTCAGAAAGGCCTTCTCACACTCAGCTTCACAGTCGAAAGGGTCCCCACCCAGGATGTCCTTTCCCATAGGGCACTCCCTGAACTTCTCGTAGTCCACGAAGCACGACCCGTGCACGTAGTAGCGGTCCCCTGCCTTCCATGCCTCGTCTGCCTTTGCCTCGTCGGGAATGGGCTCCGTGCTGAGCTGCGGTGCCTCCCCCTGAGGGGTTTCTTTTGGATGGTCTTCTTGCGTCATTTCTTTTTTTCTTTTTTTTTTATCGATAATCTGATTGGTGTTTGGTTTTTGTATCTCAAGGGGGGAGGGGGGGAAGAGGCCAGAAATCACAGTTGGATATCTAGTTCTGCGGTAACCAGGTCCGACGTCCTCACGATCACCTGGTTGAATTTACCCGCTTTCGTCTGCATGTTGCTGACGGCCATGTGGTGCAGATCGCTGTCCATGCAGCAGAACTCACCTTCGCCTTCATAGCCCTCGTACAGCTTCACCTCTATTCCCGTCTTGCTCCGCTCCGCAAGCCAGTTCCAAAACTTTAGATGCTCGACACGCAGGTCGGCCAGGTCCGACATGTCGCTTCCCCCTTTTCCTTTTTCTTTTTATAGCTTCTCGGAATGGTGGAGTTGGGATAAATATTTTTAAAAAGAAAGACAAAACATTAAGGGGAGGGGGAAGGAAATCTCAGGAAAAAGGAAAACAAAAACAAAAAACTTTCATTAAGATTCGTATCTTAAAAAAAAAAAGATTTCTTTTTTACTTTAAAAGAGAAACTTGGTTAAACTGCAGCAAAGAAAAAGGGGAATACCATATACTGGTGGGAAAATATTTTCGTCCTCAGGATCCAGCCCGCCACCCCGGAGAAACTGCCCTCCCCACGCCTTTTTTTTTTAAGATACGAAACGAGACCGGTGAACAAAAACAATGGGAAAAAAAAAAGAAAAAGAAATATCAAAACTGCTTTTTGTCTCAACCTTTTTTTTTTCTTCTTCTTCTTCCTTGCAAAAACTTAACCGTGCTACCCTTCCCTTTGAAAATGGGTATTAAAGCAAAAAAAAAAAAAAAAAAAAAAATCAAGCCACTCCCAGCGACTTCAACCCTTCTTTTATGCAACCAATGAGAAGCTTGCTCCCCTCTGCAGTGGGGTGCAGGGCATCCGCCATTAAGTCTTTTTTTTTTTTTTCTTTTTTTTTCCCCTCCCGCAACATACCTTCACGAATCTTCCCGTCCCCAAGGAACGGCTCCGTGCAGAGAGAGACGTGGGTGGAGCGCTCACATTCAAAATTCTCTTTAATCGCTTCGTTGATCTTTCCTATTGCTTCTGTGTACAAGTTGTTCGGCCAATTATAAGTAGGGGGTTTGAACGACTGCCCACGAGGCAGCAACCCCACAATGACCAACTTCCCATTTGATTTCATGGAGCAGCGCAGCTGATAGATAACATCAAGCAAGCGTGTGATGACGGTCTGTGCTGCGTCATCTACTTGCGATTTTGTCAAAGTCGCTGATGACAGAGGGCTCCACCACCCACCTACGTGAGGCGAGATAAGCTGGCTCAGATCATTGGTTCCAATGTGTAGAACCACGGATTTTGCTTTTTTAAGAATCTGTTTCTCCCCGTGGTTGAGCCGCCATTGGAGGTGGGCGGTTTGATCACCGGAAATTGCAAGAACTATTTTCTTCGATGTGTTGAAGGCTTTGTTAAAAACGCTTGGAATGCCCTCGCATCGTGCTGACGAGCATTTTGCGTCACCGCCAGCAGTTCCCCGGAACGCTTCTGTAATACTGTCACCGAGGAAAACCACATCGTACTCGTTTTTTCCTGTTGCAACCTCGTAGGCGAGCTTTCTTTGAAACTTTCGCCACTCGTTATTTCTGTCGCAGCCGGCGCACTTAGGGAGCGGTTCTACTAAGAGGTTGAAGCAAATGACCACCAAGGCTAGCAGGGTCACGATGATGGTGGGCTTCATCGGTAATTGTATTTTATTTGTCGCCTCTGTGAGAATCGTGTTGGTACGCCGTATCATGTATTGAGTATTTTTATTATAAAAGAAAAAAAAGGGGGGGGGGATTGAACCACCCCTCTCGACACCTTTTTTTTTTTCTCTTTTGGGAAGTACACAAAAAAAAAAAGAAAATGCCTACAAAGGGGGGGGAACAAAAAAAAATATTTCTAAACATCTAATTCAGTTAATATAACAACGTAAAAAAAAAAAATTAACAAAAATGCGGGGGGGGGGGGGGGTTAATAATTTTTCTCTCTTGCAACCCCTAAGACACCAAGGCCACCGGCCTCCACTGATGCTGGACGGTGGAAGGCAGCGGCGCCACCTTTCGAAACAAAACCCCTTGCGCGTGCTGCGGCGGGGGCCGTTCTAAAGCCTTTGTCAATGATGCAAGAACACTAAGGCGCGGCGGTGAGATAGGTGCAGGTGTGTGCACAAGAGCAGGGGTAGACGGAAGGGGGGAAGGAGAGGCTGACGACGAGGAATCTGTCACAAGAACAGAATGGACAGTGTTCGATACGGCAAGACACAGCTGGTGTGCCCGGGTCTTCTCTTTGAACAGAAGGCTGAAAACAGGGCAGGTATCGGCACCGATTTTTGCACGCACCTGAACGACACATTTCACCCCCTCACCACCCGGCAAAGTGAGTTCAATAATATTCCCTAGATGCAGGCGAGATCCAGTGTTGGCATCGTCTTCAACAGCACCACTTTTGGGATGCGGCAACAAGTATAAACCATTTTCTGTCACTATGCAGTATCTCCTCATCCATTGCTCTGAGCGGCTGAGCCAGACTTCGTCAGAAAAGCTCACTTCTTCATCCCCGCATTTCCTCATGAATCTTCTAAGCTGGGCTTGTTCTTCTGCTTCCCCTGATGAAATATCCAGGTGGTCCGTGAATTTTCGCGGCATTTTTCTTCTTTTTTTTACCCCCTTCCACCTCCCTTCCTTTTTTTTTGTTTGTAGGGGTAATATTTAATTACGGGAAAAAAAAAAAAGAAAAAATATTAATAAAAGAATGACAAAAGGAGGGGGGGGTTAAATATAAAAAACGACGAGAGGGAGAAAGAAAGAGGAGAGAAAAAGGCGGGGGGGGGGGGGGGGGGGCAAATGCAAAAAAAGGAAAAAAAAATGAAGTACAAATCCCCTTTTTTCTTTTAATTTGATAATGATTTTTCTTCTTGTTTTTTTTTTTTTTTGTTCTGTGGAAAAGAAAGGGGGGGACAAACGGTAAACAGACGGTGGTTAATTTTTCTTTTTTTTTTTTTCGGACTAAACACACTTTTTTTTTAAAAAAAAAAAGAAGAAAGGGCCGAAACAACTACAACAGAGGGGTAAGGAGTGTGTTGCGTCAAAAACCCTCCCCCCACTCTCATTTTCTTTCTTTTTTTTTCATTTCCTTTTTTTTTCTCTTTTTTTTTCTTCTTTTTTTTTTACCACAGGAAAGCAGGATCTTAATAGGAAAAAAAAAAGGGGGACCGGAAGCAAAATGTTCTTCTTTTTTTCTTTTCTTCTCTTTTGCTTTTTTTTTCCAAAGAACATGCTCACACAGGCCCTTTTTTTTAAAAATTCTTTTTCTCGAATTTTACTTCCGCTTTCTGAAGAGGCTAGGTGTAAAAAAAAAAAAAAAAAAAAAAAAAAAAAAAAAAAAAAAAAAAAACAAAAAAAAAGAGGAAAAAAAAAAAGCAATATAAACGTGGGAGGAGGGGGGTTGTTTTTTTTTTTTTTTTTTTTTTTCCCCTAGTTCTTCTTGCCCTTACCCTTTCCGCCCTTGCCACCCTTCCTGCCCTTACCCTTGCCCTTGCCCTTACCACCCTTCTTACCGCCCTTCTGCTTGTCCTGCATGCTCCTGAGCTGTTCGATCTGGGTGGTCATCGCCTCCCGGAACTTTTCTTCATCCTCACCTGCAATGAGCGCGCACGACTCCGGGGTGACATCATCGAACTTGAAGGGGGTCTCGGCGTGCTGTGTGTATTGTAAAAAAGAAATGGATTGTACACAAACCTTGGCAACCACCTTGCTGGCCTCCTCAGCGGTGTTGAACATCAGCTTGGCTGTGCCTTCCTCAGCAACGCAGAATCTTTTTTTTTTTTTTTTTTTTTTTTTTTTTTTGTTTCGTTGAACATACCGTGCTGTTGCCACCTCGGCCACTGCTGTCTTGACAACCTTCCACCTCTGCTCCCCTTCGCCAATCTTGGTGAAGATGACAGAAGCGTCCTTGGGAAGCACAATGGGTTCCTGCTTGGGCTTCTTGGCTTCGACTTCTTCGTCGCCCTCCTCCCTCTTCCTCTTGTCACCAGCCTCGGCTTCGGGCTTCTTCCTCCTGTCGGCGTTCTGTGTTTTAATTTCAATTTCTTTTTTTTTTTTTTTTTTTTTTGTTGGTACCTCCTTGTCGTGCTGCTCCTTGAACATGACCACAAGCTTCACGTCGTTGTACTCCAAGCCAGCCTCAACGGCCTTCTTTGCCTCCTCCTCGGTGGAGAACTCAACGTGGACGGACTCCTTGTACTTCCTGTTGCCATTGGCGTCCTTGCCAGGGTAGGCACGACGGTTCACCTTGTACACCTTACCCTGCTTTGCGAAGAACTCCTCAAGGACATCGAGAGACACGTCAGTGGGGAAGCCCTTGGCGTAGATGGTGCGCGGGACTGTGTGTGGGTGAATTTTTATTTTTTTTATTTTATTTACACTATATGCAACTTGTGCCGAGCAAAAAAAGACATAGTCATAAAGAAATATTATTATTATTATTATTATTATTATTTTTTTTTTTTTTTCCATACGAGGGTTCCACTCCTTGGGAAGACACTCGGTCCTCCTCACCTTGGTGTTCTCTTCGCTCACCACAAGACCCTCGACACCCTTGAGCGCCTGTGCCAGCTCGGCCACGTCGGTGGTGATCTTTTTGACGTTGTTAAACGTGCACAGGACCGACAGATCAACCCATCCCTCCTCATTGCTCTTCACCTGCCCCAACAAAAACTTGTCCTCCATGATGTTCGAGTTCGAGAAGTAGAACCCAATCTGCTTCTGCAGACCCTTAACCTGTTCCTCAGTGATCGGCATTTTCTTTTTTACTTTTTTTTTTTCCTTTCAAATCTTTTTCTTGGGGGAGGGGAAGAGGTTGTGCACAAAAAAAAAAAAAAAGGGGGGAGAGGGCGTGAAATACAGGTAAGAACAAAAGAAAGCCTACATATACCTAATTAAGAGGATGGGGTTCCTTCTTTTTCTTTTTTTCTTCTTGGGAATAAAAATAAAAAAAAACAGAAAATATTTTCTTTTTGTACAATACAGTTTACGGTAGGGGGCAAAAACAAAAAAACAAAACAAAAAAAGTAAAGGAGAAAGGTCATCTCCATGCAATGATGTCGCTGGCAGAGGCGTGGCCAAGGTATGACTTGGCACCGTAACCTTTGGAAGAACTGCGGTGAGAAGCCTCGTTCTGTCGATGGGTAAAAAAAAAAAAAAAAAAAAAAAAAAAGAGAAAACAAAAAAAAAAATATATATATACATACATGTGTCGCAACAGGCCGCCTGCTAGGGATAGATTTCACAGGGGGTGCCCAAGTCCCATGCCCAGCCTGGGCTTGCGAGATAAGGTTGTCCCGCCCGCTGCTTGAAGACCGCATTTTCGCAGTGTGCAGTGTGGTAGCCACCGTTCCTATTTAAAAAAAAAAAAAAATACAAAGATAACCCCTTAATCTCCTTAAATTCTAACATACTGGGTGCAATGATGGAGTACTCCCTCCTGGGCGGGGTGTGCGAACGTGAGAGGCCCGAAAAAGAAGGCGTTCTTTCGAATACAGGTGAGGCTGTTCGTTTCCCGCGGAGCTTTTCCGGCTCCGGTGTGGGGGGTGGGCGGTGCTCCACCAACGGCCTCGGCTTCGAAGGAAGCTGCTTAGGCGACTGTTTCCACTTCACAGAAATCGGCTCATTTCTAACATTAGAAATAACACCCATCGTGGACTGCAAAGTGTCATTCGGCCTGTTGGACACCGACCGTATCTTTGTATGGGTTGGCCGTTCCCCTCGACCAGTGCTGATGATGGAGTCTTGTCTTGTAACTGGCGATGCGGACCTTCTCACTCGGAACGGTGTGTGGTGTAGCAAGTCCCGTGTTCCAGGTGGAGTGGCGTCTCGTTTCCTCCCACGCGGGGTGGGCGGCCGTTCAGGGTTCACTGGTACTGTACCAAAACCTCTTGAACTGGCTGGGCTTTGGTATTTAGGATGTTCGGTGGAAGCTCGCCCGCTTCGAGACCTCGTCGGCTTCCCGAGGAGCTCAGGCGCAGGGGCGTCCGACTGCAGCATTGCATCCCTTGCAGCGGTACCAGACTGCTGCCACACTGCTCGATGGGATCCTGGGGAAGCGGACCTAGTACGCTGGAGAGAGTGTGCGGCCGCGCCTGTTAAGTCAGTTGTTTGCTTGCTGGTCGATTGTTTCCGGCTGTTGCTTCTCTCGGTGGGAGGGGAGTAACCTATCTCGGAGGTCATGCCACCGCCTGACAGCCCGCTTCTTCCTCTTCTGTGTTCTTCGCACGTGGTGCTAGGCCGTTTCGATCGAAGGGATGCATCCCTTATCCCAGGCACTGCCACGAAGCCCGCACCGTCCAGCCCGCTATTGCTGCGTCGGAAGGCCGTCTCTATCCTCTTCGATGGTATATTCTTCTCCTCCCCACGTTGGATCGGCTTCCCCGCTACTTTCATCCCCCTCGCTGCTACAGGGTCGCTTCTGAGCGACGCGACGGCATTTCGTAACCCCACCGATGCGACAGGCATTTATTTTACCCCTCTTTCTTGTTTTTGGTTAGTAGAAGAACGGTGGAGGGGATAAAAAAAGAGCAAAACATAACAAAAAAAAAAAAAAAAAAAAAAAAAGGAAAAACCCTCACACAAGCTCAAGCTTCTTTCTCTGATGTTTTCCGCTTCAGCGGTCTTTGATTGTGTAGAACTGCTTCTTCGCACCGCTTGATCGCCTTGTCCCTGCCGAAGACATAATTTTCAGACTTCTCCAGTGAAAGGTTCGCCCCCCACGGTTCAATGAAGTGCCAGGATGTTTCTACAGTCCGCTTGTGTTCTATAGGGTCAAGGAAGACGTCCCTGTACCTATCTCGGGAGTAAGGGTGCAGCTTGTCCCACGCGGGGGGAGGGGATATCACTGTCTCTGCGTTGTCGAGGTAGGATTTCATATCTAGTCTAAGGTGGGGGGGCAAGTTCATATTTAATGGGGGGCTCCCTATCTTCAGCACGTCTTGTGCGTACTCGCCCTCCCAGCCCAGCAAGAGTTGCAGCCTGTCCTCCGCCCCTATCATCAGGTTTCTTCTGTACCCCACTAACCCCATACCGCCGGCCAGCAGGCCCGACAGTAGGATCAGAATTCTTCTGCTTTCAGTCCTTTTCCCAAACTGGAACCGCCGTGGGTTCAAGTATTTCAGGATCAGTCCTTTGGTGGCCATTTTTTCCTTTTTTTTGTTTTTCTTCTTTCTTTTTTCTTTTTCGGCTCTTTCCCCCGCTCCACCAAACCCTGGTTGTTTTTTTTTATATTTTTTTTATTTTTTTTAACAAAGTGTTTATTTTTAAAAAGAAAAGGAAACAAAATCAAGTAGATGGAGCGGGTACAGAAGTAGCCGTTGGTTGAGGAGGTGCAGGGGGGGCCGGTGTAGGCTTCCTTGCTGGGATGAAGATCTGTGGGGCTGGTTTGGCACGGGAAGCAACCTTGTTGTACGCCTCTTTGTTCCAGCGAACCGCGAGGTTCCTGCTGACGATCTCCTTGGCGATGCTGGTCCGGCGCTGCTGCTTGGCTCGCTCACGAGACAACGAAACGAAGGACTGCAGGTTGGCCAACCCCCCCGTGAACCTCCTGGTCGGGCTGGGAACATGGTCGAGCGTCGTGATCTCAATACACGGCTGACTGAAAACAACGGACAAATTCTCATCTTCCTCAAGGGAAGGGCTTATATCTAATGTGGGAGACGTGACAGGGCTGCGCAACACAGACGGCGACAACAATGAAGAATGCGCCCAGCACCGTGGACAATTCTTAAGCTCCATTGAACCTGGTACAACATCGGCCTGTTTCTTCTTCTCCTTCTCTTGGACCTTTCTAAGCCATTCTGGTGTCGGTGGAGGGACGTACTTGGCCGTCGCGTAACGGTCATGGCGGACCTTTTCACGCAGCCTTCTCCGCTGCTCGCCAAGCCCGCAGAAGTACTCCCGTTCCCAATCGCTGTTCGGGTTCACAGCATATTGGTGCTCGTTGTCCACGGCCTCTAGAGGGATCGCGAAACGGTTTATATTATTGTGGATAAGCTTACCGGTGCCGCCTTGTTCAACTGGCAAGGTGTCCTTGCAGAACATATCCCTCGCAACGCGTTTGGAAGCGTTGTCAGTGATACCTATAAACGTGAACTTGACAGCAACTGGGTACCGCTCTTCGACAAACCCGTACAGCTCCCGTGCTACGTAATGCGGGTCGCCGGAGTACACACACCGTCGTGTGGTGATGATGTCGATGAGGAGGCCGTAGCGGTGTTGTGAGCGGATAGACTCCTTGATCTCCCGCCGGGTAGTCGGTCTGTCGGACTCGGCTGCTCGGATTATCATTTTAACCCCCCGCGACGCCATTAGCTTTGTAATGGTACGTTTGCCTCGTTCCAAACTTGTTTTGAGCTGCTCGCGCTCGGATTCTGTGTGGACCTCCACGGTGATGTAAAGCCACGTTAACGGAGCACCGTCTTCACCGCTTCTGACCATTTGCGTCCAGTCGCTTGGAAAGCTTGGAGGAGCTACGTCGGGGAGCCTGGCGGTTGGGAAGACCCCCTCCATAGACGTCAGATGGCTCTGCAGCTTCTTCGACTCGTACGCGAACTTCTCCTTCGTGAATTTCGGTTGCGATAGTTTTTGAACGTGTTGCCCTTGCACCTCAACCTTTGCTTTCCCCGCTTCGACCATATGCCAGTACTCCGCGCATAGGTCTTGCAAGACGTAATGCGACGTTATTGTTACGTTTTCAGGCCATTTTACCAATGAGGGTGCGATGCCATAGGTAGTCGAGACGAGTTCTTCCGTGTTGCTTTTCAACACCCATTTCTGTGTCTCTTGTCGAAAGAAAATCGCGTGGTTGCTGTTGTTAAGGAACAGGGTTTTTCCTCCGAATTTTCCGGTTGGCCGGTAGATACCTTGTTGGAACCAAGAGTGCTCGGGTGTATCGGCGATAACCTTCAAAGGGAGGCTGTCTATGCAGATATAAACGAGCTTCAGCTGGGACTTCTCGGCGGAGTTACCGAGCTTCTCTGTGTGAACCTTTAGTGTGCAGTGCTTTACGGACTCCCTTATGCTTTCGGTGATGTCAGACCATTTCCCTTGCCGTCCCCTGACGGCCTTTAGAACGACTCCAACATCAGATAGTTCAATTGACTCGCCGTTTCTCACTTGCACCCGTTGTAGGCCTAAGATTTGCATTGCGGAAGCCTTTTTTTTTTTTTTTTTTTTTTCTTTTGTGTTTAGCAAGTACTGCTCAGGCGAACAATAAAAAAAGAGGGAGGATTAAAAAGAATATAATTAGTTTGGGGGTTTAGTGTAGGGGGGGGGGGTTCATTTTGTTATTTTTTTTTTAACTTTGATGGGAAAAGAAGTACAAGCAACGACCCACCAAAATAATAATAAAAAAAAGAATTCTTCTTTTTTTTTCTTTCTTTCTTCTACTTGTTCCCTTTTTTTCTCTTTTTCTCCTTTTTTTTTAAAAAATAAAAAAATGCTTTCACTTGCCGGGTAGAAACCTGGAGAAGCTTCTTCTTGAGGGGGGATTTCACTTAATACCCAAAAAAGTCCAAAAATTCACAGTTTCCAATACCAAACAGTATACTGATTTATTTTAATAGGCCCTGAGTGGGGAGGCCATTCTTGCCAAAGCTGTGTGCACGAGGCAGCGCAAATAAAAGAAAAATTGTAAACTATTTTAAAAACAATAACATTTTCTTTTTCTTTTTCCCCTGTATTAAGTGAAATACATAAAAGTTCTAAACAAAAAAATATTTATGAGTTAAAGGGTGTCTCATCTCCTACCTGCACCTATCCCCATTCAGCAGCGGTTTCTCCTCTTTTGGTGGTCTTGCCGGCCTTCTCCCCAGCCTGACCGCTTCAAAAAGGGGGGGGAACTATTTTCTGTTTGTTAGAGCATTCTTTTTCTTCTTGCTCGTGGACGGAGGGTTTCTTATTTTTTTTTTTTCTTTTTTTTTTTTTATAAAGCCGAAACTAAAGGAATTGCACGTGCCGGGGCAGATACCAAGTTGAGAAGTCTAAAAACCCATATCCGAGTAACGCAGGCAACATTCCCCTTTGTTCACAAGTCGGAAGAAAGAAAGAAAAAAAAAAAAAGGCGCGTTTTGCAGGAAAAACAAAAGAAATAGTCGGTTTTAACACAAAAAAAAAAAAAAAAAAAAAAAAAAAAAAACAGCGGCATGTGGCACCGTCCTTGCTAAAAAGTGATACCTTAATCCTAACCAGTTTTTTTTTCTCCCTTTCTTTTTACGTATCAGTGAATTGTGGTTTTGCATCCCTACGCGATATATCGAAAGTTGGCCGTCTGATAAACCTTTCTAACTCTCGATCTTTAGGAGGCTGAAAGTCCCCCCCCCACTCACACAAACCCTCCCATTCACGTAGTAATACGTCGGGTAAAAACAATTTTCAGATCTCGGTTTCATTTCACACTTTTAGCTGGACGAGCGTCGTGTAAAAAAAAAAAAAAAAAAAAAAAATGCTGTGGGTCGTTCTAAGGCGTCCCCCCCTTGTTCCCATCACCTTGGTTTGATAGGCAAAAATTCTTCTTTCTTTCTTTCTTTCTTTCTTTCTTTGAGAAAAAAACAAGGGGCGGAGGGGCGGGGGCTAGTTTTTCTCTTCCCCCCCCCCCCCCCCGTAAGACCCGGGTGTGCGGTAACTGCTTTTTTTTAAAAAAATAACTGGTTAGGGTACATAGTACCCCCCTGAGCTTTATTGCCCCCCTCCCCTAACTTAAGGAAACGCCTTCAGAGGAAACGGCCCCAAAGTTAGGATTAGAAACGGGGAAACGTTTCCGTTTTCCTTAAATTTAAAAAAAAAAGGTGCTTGGAAACGCGTTTCTTGCCAGCATAGTCCCGCCCCCCCCCCCCCCCCCCCACCCGATAAAAAATGCTTAGCGTTCAGATCTGTATGAATGAGCATTTCTTTTGTTGTGACTTTTTCACGCCAAAGCAATATTGTTAAAAGGAAGGGGAGGAAGGGAAAAAAAAAAAAAAAAACGCATGGAGGGTATGAGATAGCCATCAACAATAAAAACACCCCCACACAAACTACTCCTGTTCGAAGCCACGCTTCACAACATCACACGAGGTTACGCTGTCAGAAGGGGACCGCAAGATCACGAACGGGTGCAGCAAGGTGGAGGGGGGAAATGTCAAGTGCTCTGGGAACTTAATCCTGCCCCGCTTCTCCCCGTTGATGGTAACCGTAACGTGCCGCCGTGTGCAATCAACCACAAGTCGGAGATCGGCTCTGTGATACAGGTCTAGACGGCACAATTCCACATTCGTTTCATCATCGAAAGAAACATGGCCATCAAGTTCAAATATCACATTTCTGCCAAGATGCTGGAAGGGGTAGTCGTTGCTTACGAAGTCCTTCATGTCTATGAAGCCCACCATGTACCTGTCGTCCATGGTGGATGAGGTCTTCGTTTGCCGGAAAACAACATCGAGAGCGAAGCATGGGGTCGTCCCCACCCTAACCCCCCTGCTCCAGACTGCTGGGTACGCGCTGTTGAAACATCCCACCACCTCCACCGTTTCCTCGCCTGCGAGGTGCATTCTTGGATGGTCCACAACCCATCTCTGGGTGCCGTACTCCTGCACTATTTTGCACACGTCTATGGGTAGCTTCTCGCACCACACCAACAACGCCAGCCACCTTACGCGGTTGTCCATTGCCTCGAACACCCCGTCTTCCTCATCGCTGTCGCTTACATTGTCTTCGAAATTGAGTATCTTCATGGAAGTAGGCTGATGTATCGTGTCGGCCATGTTCCTCCTCCTCCTCCCCCCTCTCTTGTAATCTTTGGGGTAAGGGTGTAAGTGTTGGAAGGAAAAAAAAAAAAGACACCACTTTGAAAATTACTTTTTTTTTTTTTTTTTTTTTTTTTTGCCTGCCTGGAAAGGGAGGTTACCTGACCGGGTCCTTTGACGTGAGCACCCTTGGTATCGCTGTCGGTATTCCGCTCGTGAACAGGGGGGTGAGATCGACGACGTTTGCCGCCACTGATGCCGCAGGTTCATCAGGGGGGCAAACCCTCGGAGCAGCCCGCTTCGCACGCAACGAGCAATCCGCTTGTTTTGGAGGCCGTGGCTTTTTCCACAGCTGCTCGTGCTCGGTACTGGACGGTGGCGGCGGTGTGCTATCGCTGTCAGGCACATGCGGCCATGGGTTCGGTGCATCATTTTCAACATCCAAAACTGGGTGTGGTGGCGGCGGCGGGGGTGGCTCCTGAACCGGGGGTTTAAATCTAAACCAGTATTTCTCACTTTTCTTCACATCCGGCTTCTTCCTCGGGAAGATCGGGGGCTTCGTGGACAGCCTCCCCGCGTCCCCCGACACCTTATCGAACTGCACCTGAAGCTTCTCGATCACACTCAGCACAGCTTCCTTCCCGCCGCATGGCTTCTTTAAGATATCCCCAAACCTCGGCGAATCTAAATTCAAAATCTGGACGTGTTTTGAAGCTTTGCTCGATACGCTGGTCCGTCTGCTCGATTCTGGTGTGTACTTGGCGGATATGTTGTTATTAGAGTATTCCCGCTGGTGGGACGTTCGCTTCCGTAACATAGTTTTCAGCGAGGACATCTCAGTGGCGTACGACTCTGGGTCCTGTATGCGTCGGGTCTGTGCTTCGTGCAGCTCGTTCTGAAGCTCAGCTATCTTAGCCCTCAACGTCTCGCGCATGTTGAGGGAATCAGCTACCTGTCGTGTCCTTGACTGCCACCCATCGTTCATCCATTGGTAGGTGGTAGCTGATTCCTTCACGAGCTTTGCAAGCTCCACCTCTACATGGGTGCCTGTCACGTCCTCTTCCGTCACTCGTTTTACAAACTGCTGCATCCCTCTGTTGTTGTCAGGGCTGTCCAGGCAGCCGCTCAGTGTTTCATTCGGCAGTACGTCCGCGCAGTCCGCAGGCTGTTCGAAGGTCATCACGTGCGTCACCGCCGCCATCTTCATGATGTCCGCGTGCTTCATCCCCTCCTTCTTGTTCACCAGGTAGTGCACGGTGCCGCACAGCGCAGCGACCATCCCTTCGTCCTCGGTGGTGTAGGCTGCCTTTTTGCCGTGTTTGTTGAGGAACATCATGACGCCCCCAATTCTTGCGCGTCCGGTGTAGTGCGACGGCTTGAGCGGGAGACAGAGGAGGTTGTTGGCGTTGAGCTCCTTCATCCACACACTATCTAGGTCGGTACTGTTCGCGTTGAGGCCGATACCGCCAGAGTACACGGCATTGGCGATGAAAGACTTGGTGACTCTTGGGAGGGACGAGGTGTTTGCCTCTGCGGTCGCAACGCTGACCAGCCCCGATTGGCACCCGATCTCCGTGAGAAGCAAGACGCCCTGAGAAGAGGACAGGCTGCGCGTAGTGTACTCAACAAGACATCCAAGAATATCAAGAAGGGGCACGCCTGTTATAGACTGCGACGTCGCTCCTTGCTGTTGCGCCCGCTTCGGTTCCAAAAAGTTCTGCGCGTACGCATCCTCTTCAGGAGAGAGGTACTGCTGCAGGTACGCCGTCTCCACACGGTCATTAAAATCTGACGCGACTTTCCTGTTGGGGTGGATGACCTCTTTCTTGGGATCTCCCTCAGGCTCGATCCCCAAAAGCAACTCCTTCAACCCCTCCTCTGTCTGCTGTATCACGGTGTTCAGGGCGCACAACGTGTCTCTGAAATGGCGTGTTTGCTCCGAGGTGTGCATGACGCAGGTCTGTAGCAACCTGACAAGACTCGAAAAAGACGAATCAAGGTGCATGATCAACGCAGACGACACGCCTTCCTTCGGCAGCATCGTAGGCCTGTGGTGCAACATTGATAGTCACAGGGTGTAAGGCAAAAAATAGTTTTTTTTTTTTTTTTTTTTTTTTTTTTTTTCAGACAGAAAAAAAAAAAATAAAGGGTGGGGGGGACGGGTGGGGTCGTATTATACTACAAGGCAACCGATGCCTTCCTGAACTTGCTGCAGATCTCTTGCGTGGTCAGCTTGGTGATCTTCTCAGGGGAGACGACGTGCCGGAGAAGCCTCGTCCTGAGAGAAGAGTTCTTGGCCTTCAGCTCCGCACGGATAACCTTTATATAAGAGTGGTACGCCTCTGTCTTCCCACCCTTTTCCTTAAACAGACACTCTTCGATGCCACATGCGATGAGGTAAGGGTTCCAGATAGGTGGTGCGGCTGACACACCAAGGTTTTGGAGTTTTGCAGTGACAGACTGAGATGGAGGAGTTATAGTCTTGTCGATTATGGGGTGGAGAGGGTGTTCTGCTGAGATATCCTTGGAACTCCACAAGTACTCGCCTTCGGGTTCTGAAGAGTTCACAGAACTGTCGTCGTAGTCGTCGTCGTCTTCCTCTTCCTCGTTGGGCTCGAGGATCTTCGGTTTTGGGTATGTCATCCACCGCTCCCACTCCGTGTCTGCTACCTCTTTGTTGTAATCCTGCAGCTCGACGAGGACAGCATCGGCTGTGTTGAGGCTGCAGTCCCCTGTGTCCACCCATTCCCGTGCTGCAGATTTTGTAGCATTTGTTGATTTTTCAGTTGAAACCCGTTGGTTCTCTTGAAGAGATTTTAACACGTCTTCCGCTTTGTGTGTGCTGCACACCACAACAGGAGTATCTGGTGTTTTTGGCATCGTTGTTGGTTCTCCTTCGCCGGCGACGAGTTCTTGTTTCTGAACCTCGTTGGGCGAGAAGGGAAGCGAGGCGGTGGATGAATTGATGAGATTATCATAGAGCCGCATTCTACATGCTAGCCTTGACCTGTCGCTGTAGTCGTATGCTAAGGGGTTCACTTCTGGGACAGGCGACTCGATTCGCTGTTTTTTTGCTATAGGTAGGTCCTTTGGTGTTGCTCTATTGACGGCCTTTGCTATAGGGTCGGCTTGGCGTGTGAGGACGGAGGAGATCTCTTTATCCCGTACGTATGCACCGCCGTTGCGCCAGTCTTGGAATTTGGTTCGGAGTTTTCCTTTGGTCATCTTCCCGCCTGTGAAGCTCGTCCGCATGACACAGTACTCCAGCATTGCGTGGAAGAATGTATCTTCTTTGACGAGAGTTCCTTTGCTGTCCTTGGGCTGCCATTCGTGCCACCAGTCCTTTGCTTTGTTGCACGCTTGGAACCACTTGGACGATATCGGTCCCCTGTTGTCCCATGTGAAGGCAGGAAGTCCCGCTCGCTTGTTCAGAGTGTGTCGGCCCTTCATCGTCTGGTTGTGTTGGGTTTCTTTTTATTTTTTGATTTGCTGTTGTGCTCATACCTTCCAGTCGATTTCGACCTGCGACACCCACTTATCTACGGTTTCGTAGAATTTCTTGGCCTGCGGCAATGTAATCTGCCCCCTGTCCACCCCCGTTTTGACGTCCTGCAGCGTCTTGCACCCGAATACATTGCTCAACGCGGACATTTTTTATTCCTTGTTTACCCCTCCCCCCGCCCTTCCCTCTCCTTTTTGTGGTTTGTTGTTGTCTTTCAAAAAAAAGAAAATAGTTGAACATTTGTTTTTATATATTAATTTTCTCCCCCCTTTTTCTTCTTCTTCCTTCTTCTTCTGGTGGGGTTAGACAAAGTAAAAGAAAAAGAAGAAGAAGAAAAGAGCGAGAAAAATATTACAATCCCATCCCCCCTCAATTCAGCTTTGCTTGTTTCCACGTTCGCTTCCAATCAGGTTTTGTTTGAATGTGCCCCCTTCGTACGTATTTTGCAGTCAACCTGTCGAAGTCCTTGCAAGGGATCGCGCCTGAAGAACGCAATACGAATCCTTCACGGACCCCGCCTAGCAAGCTAGGTTTACCTGCTTCGTTGTTCATAAATTTCTCAACCTGCTCCATGGCAGTGAAGTTCCCTCTGTGGAGGATGGGGACAATGGGGATCGGGATGCTAGTTGCCTCCTCGATATCAGCAACAAGCTGGGCCATTGCGTCCCAAGAAAGCCATGTCTGAGCAACATCGTCTCGAACCGCAAAAAGGTAAAAAAAGCTTTTTAGACCGGAATACTCTATTGAATGCATGCCTTGTAAGTTTTCCCCGAAGAGGCTTAACCCTTCAAGCAGCTCTGTGTAGCTGAACTGGCTGTAGAAACCCTTCACCCAGTCAAACGAGCCATGGGTGGCTTCTTGGTTGTGGGTTCTCGCGAAAACCTTTCCGCTTGTCAAGCAGCAGTTCCCGCCGTCGATTTTTTCCGTGATGATGCAGTCGATGTTCAGCAAAGGGTCGGTGGCAGTGTCGGTGCGGGTGATATCGTCACTTGCAACCTGGGGGGAGAAGGAAAGGTGCGGTGTACGGGGGTATTCATCTGTCATTTGGGGTGAAAACCTGGAGGGGGAGTTTTTTTTTTTTTTTTTTTTTTTTTTTTTTTTTTTTTTTTTTTGGAGGGAGGAAAAAAAGAGAGAGAAAAAAGGGGAAAAAATAGTCAACTTACAAACCACCGGTGGGGTGGAATGTTAGCGTCCTGAAGTTTGTCACCGAGGTACTTTTTCCGGTCACCTCGCGTGTCCCCCCGTCTACAGTCAGTATCCCCTGAGGGTTGGCATTGCAGACCACCTTTCTTCCGTTTTTCATAATCGAGCACCCAAGAGATCTGTTTGTTAGGGATTTAGAAAAAAAAAAAAAAAAAGAAAAGAAAAAAAAAATGTCGTACCCCAAAGACACCGTTTCTGCAGTTGCCGCTGCCATTGCGGGCTGTGTAGCTGTGTCACTCATTTTCGCCTTTCTTTTTTCTCTCTGTTTTTTCTTCTTTTTTTATTTAAACCGTGTAAACCTGAGAAACACTGTATTCCCTCCCCCCAGAAAATTATAAAAGAAAGCTTTATAAAAGAAATTAGAGGAAGACAAGCATGAGGGAGAAAAAAGAAATAATAATAGGATTCGAAAAGATGAAGAAAGGGGATCTTTTCGTTCTGTAAAAGACGGAGAAATGAAAAAGGGGAAAAAAAAAAGGAAAAAAAAAGAGTCGGTTGATTACTGTTTTTGTGCACAGCCGGGGTTAACCTGTAGAAGGATAAGCCCAACAATGCTACCACTACTCTTTTTTTAAAGCAAATAAATGTGTTTTTTTTTTTTAAAAAAGAAAGTGTGTGGATGGGAAGCACACGGCGGGCCTCCTTTTACACACCGTTTTCAAAAAAAGAAGAAAAAAAAAGAGTGAAAATCTTCACTGAAATCACAATGTTAAATAAATATTTTTTTTGGAAGATCACTTCCCTGTGCCAGTCGGAAAGCCGTCCTGCGGCCCATGGATGACACGGCTATCCACCACTGTGTCGTTAATGCTCGCGTTCCTGATCTTCATGTAGCCCTCAGGATCGAAGGTCCAGTGCTCGTTCCCATAAGCCCGGATGAGCTGCCCTTCTTGGTTTGTGTATTCATATTGAAAGGTGACTGCTATCTTGTTGTCGGTGTGTGTGAAGTAGTGCTTCACAAGCTTGTAGTCTTTTTCCCTCTCCCACTTCCCTTTCAGGAATTGCCGCACCGCTTCCCGTCCCTTTAAGAACGTGTCCCTGTTCCTCCACTCTGTGTCCTCGCTGTACGCCATCGCGATCTTTGCTGGGTCGCGTGAGTTCCATGCGTCCTCAGCTGCCTGCACCTTCTTCCTGGCAGTCTCTTCAGTAAACGGTGGAAGAGGGTGCCTCAGCACAGGAGCTTCCTTCGCTGGTGTGTTACTCATTTTTCTTTTTTCTTTTAAATAACTTCGGGGGGGGGGGGGGGGAGGTTTTTTTTCCCAGCAAGAATCAATAGGGGAAACGGGAAAATAAATAAATAAAAAAAATATAAGAAAGAAGCAGGTCTTTGCAAGACAATCACCTACAAGTGTTAAGAACGGTAGTTTTCTTTAAAAAAGGTAAAAAAAAAGAAATTAAAATTTAACCATCTACCAACGGACCATTTTTGCCCACCAGGGGGTAAATTTTCAAAACTTCAAAAAAAGCTATTCTAGCGCAACGCCGGGGCTATATGCCCCCGAAAATGCCTCCAGATGTCCCAATTCTAGAGAGAGGGTGCCCACAGCAGGGCCCACCCCCACAACATTGTCAAAAATATCGTTCCTGAAGTGCTCGAGAGGGGGTACAAAAAACAAGTCAAAAAAAATCGACTGTAAAATTCTATAAAAAGCTATTTAAGGCCTTCTTGTCGCGGTTCGTACGTGCCCCAGGGCTGGGGGACTTCTTTTTTGACCCCGAGAGGGGTTTCTGGGGGGTATCCCCGGCAAGGTGGCAGTCTTTGAAGCACGGAGTCACGCAAAGTTGTACCAAGCAGGCTGAACACTGAAATAGGGGTCTTTTCGACTTGAAATGCTTGCACCGCACGTTGCACTACTTTTTCGGGGAAATGGTCCCAGAAGGTACTGTCACGGCGCATTGGGGTCTCAGAGCACTCGTTCTGTGTTTCGGGGCATGGTATTGGGGCAGCCTGCTCTGTAGTTGACTTTATCTGTTGTTTAGACTGCCTCCCTAGTAGCCCTTCGATGACTGCCTCTTTGAAAGGCGTCAATACACTGTCGTTCGTACTCAGGGCGTTGGGGGGCAAGGCTTCTTTCCAAACAAGCCAAGCATTCGCCAGAGATTTACCTAACAAGTACGAAAATACTTTTAGGGGCCACTTTTAAGTCATAAGGGTGCGTTTATGGCGTTTTGTCACAGCATCACCCAGGTCGGTTCCGCCCATTGCGGTGTTGTAAATATGCACTTGGTGGGGAACAAGATGTCCTTTCCGGCTTTCATTCTCTTTTGGCGGACGGTCAAATTTGACTTCACTGGAACATCCAACGTCGATAGAAAGCACACAGGCTTGATGTCATGCCACGTTGTGGTGCAAAGGATGCTCGCGTGCTGGTGGAACTGTGTCCCCACGGGATGCGCGTCCTTGGGCTTGCGGCCTCGCTTCTTTGGGGCATCCATGATCTCCGGGAGGCCTTCGCGATAGGTAGTTTCGCTGTGGAAACACAGATTTCCCAGAATAGTCAAAAAGCGGTCTCTTGACACGACGGTAGCGTACCCAGGTGTAGTTGAGAAACGTGGAGCCAGTGCACCAGTAATCAGAATAATCTGGCTTGATATCCAAGTCCATCGACAAAAGGACACCTAGGAAGGTACGCAGAGAAGCAGCATCGAGATCCAGGGAGACACCTTTTTTAGCCGCATTTGCCACATTGTTCGAAGTTATGACCCGAATAAAGTTTGGACGAGCATTTGGGAGAATATATGGAATGGCGTTGAGCCTCTGATGTCAAAACAGGATCCACAAGGATTCCGATCTTCACGAAACCGGATGCCTTCCAACTGCTCCGGCTTTGCCGTCCAATCACCCTGCTGTGACTCGGAATCGGTCGAATTCGTGTCAGAATCACTGTTTGTATCAAAATTGCATAATAGGGATGAGCCATCAGTGCTGCCATCACTCATAACGTCCACTTCCGGCCTCTTTCCGGGCGCCTTTTTTTGAAGTGATTTTTAAGGGTAAATTTGGGCTGGCGTTTTTTTTTATTTTTTCATTTTCTTGTTAAGTTAGGGCAGCATTTAGTTTATATTTTTCATATTTTCCGCGCAGGACCCCGCCGGCAAGAAAGGGCCGGGCCGTATTGCATTGAAAGCCCTTTGCGTAAAAGATTTTTTTTCAAATCGTCTATATATAGACGCTCGTTGATAGATGGTTAAAAAAAAAAAAGGGGAACGAAATTGATATCGGAAGAAAGAAAGAAAAAAAAGAAGCCCTTTAAGCTGGAGGGAGTGGGGCCTCTTATATATCAATTCACAATGTTAAAAAAAAAAAAAAAAAAAATTGGAAGATCACTTCCCTGTGCCAGTCGGAAAGCCGTCCTGCGGCCCATGGATGACACGGCTATCCACCACTGTGTCGTTAATGCTCGCGTTCCTGATCTTCATGTAGCCCTCAGGATCGAAGGTCCAGTGCTCGTTCCCATAAGCCCGGATGAGCTGCCCTTCTTGGTTTGTGTATTCATATTGAAAGGTGACTGCTATCTTGTTGTCGGTGTGTGTGAAGTAGTGCTTCACAAGCTTGTAGTCTTTTTCCCTCTCCCACTTCCCTTTCAGGAATTGCCGCACCGCTTCCCGTCCCTTTAAGAACGTGTCCCTGTTCCTCCACTCTGTGTCCTCGCTGTACGCCATCGCGATCTTTGCTGGGTCGCGTGAGTTCCATGCGTCCTCAGCTGCCTGCACCTTCTTCCTGGCAGTCTCTTCAGTAAACGGTGGAAGAGGGTGCCTCACGAGCACAGGCAAGCATCTGCGAAGCATTAAACCGTGTAGGGGGTTGGCACTTTTTTGTTTTTTTGCAGGGGGGGTGCGGTAAAAAAAAAGAGAATAAAATGTATAAGCTGGAAAGAAAAAGAAAAGTAAATGAAAAATAAAGGGTGGGGGGAAAGTAATAAATGAATAAATATAGGGTGGTCATGTAAAAACGCACGCAGTGGATAAAAAATAAATAGCAAAAAAAAAAAAAAAAAAAAGAAAAATTTTTTTGTAGGTGGAATAATAGCAAAAAAAAATCGACGAAGGCGCCCGCAAAATCTATCGTATGGAGAAAGAAAGATAAAAAAAAAAAGAAGAAAAAAAAAAACCGCTACCACGCTTCGCTAACTTTTGCAAGAAACGACAGCACGCTTGGGACGAGGATGGCCAACACACATTTGGCACACGCGACATGCGACCCACCGATAAGGGACAAGGCTATAACAAACGGAAACAGCCGTATAGGGAGGGGCTTGGGGACAGCTCCATGCTCGCTCAGGTACACGGAAACAGCCGAGGAATGAGAAAGATCAAGAAGGGTAGCACCCCACCGCGACACCACTTGCAAGTCCGCCCCCGCCTCCGTCAACAGCCTGACTGTGTTCAGAGACGACGTCCCAACGGCTACAGCAATGGCTGTCCCCTGCTCTGTTCGCATGTTTACCTCTGCACCTCCTGACAGAAGAGTTGAAACAAGAGCTTCATTGTCATCAGCGACAGCTTTCATCAAGGGTGTTCTTCCAAACAAATTGGTGGTGTTCACATCTGCACCAAGCTCACGAAGTGTGGCCATGACGATGGGGTTGCCGTAGCCCGTTTCGACGTACCTCTGCAGGGTGGTCCTGCCGTACTTGTCACGTTTGTTGACCTGCGCACCCAGCTGCTTCAACGTGCGAAGCAAATCAACGTTCGCCTCCACCGCAGCAAGGTACAACGGGAAACCGGAAAATGTTTCATCCGACAATTTCGCACCGCGTGCTGCCAACGCCTCCACCGAGTCTCGTTTGTTCCCAGAGATGGCTGCTGTGAGCGCAGTTCGATGACAGCTGTCCGTTGACTCGATAGGAACACCCAAAGTGATCAATGTATGTATTATTTCCACCATTCCCCGTTCAGAGGCTATCATAAGCGGTGTACCCCGCATGCTGTCTGTCTCATTCAGATCTGCACCTAGCTCTGCAAGAAGGGTCAGTGTGCATGGTGATTCAAGGCAGAGAAGGACTGGGTTGAACGGTAGGTTTGTAAGGCGGAAGTTGTTCATCTCCGACAATGCGAGGATCATCCCTTCGTCTCCATCACGTACGGAGCAGTACAGGAGGTCCTCTGCAGTTGTTCCCCGGCGAAGCTTTGCCTTGATCGTCTTCATGGCCTCCATTTTCAATAGTACTTTCCTGCTGACTTGTAAGTCGAGCATATCGCCGTCTGTGATGCTGCTTATCTCCCACAGACCTACATCGTTGTCTCCGCCGCCAAGTAGTTCACCGCCTAATAGCAATTCCTGAGTCCCCACGTTCATTCCTGTTGCCTTCTTCACCTCAAGTTTCAAGAGTCGTATGGTCCAATCAGGTCCCACTTCTACAGGGACTTGTCCGCCATCTAAAGTCCGGATGTAAAGAAGCATAGCATGGGCACCTGTGTTGGGTGGGGGGGGGGGTAAAAAAGAAAAGAAAAGAAAAGAGTGTTTTGTACTAAGAGAAAGTTTTCGAGGAACACAAGGAGAAAAGGGAGAATTGAAAGAGAAAAAAAAAAAAAAAGAGGAAGTAATAAAAAAAAAAAAAAAAAAAGCGGGGAGAAAGAAAGCGGACAATGTTAAAAAAAAAAAGGAAACTTCAGATACACAAAAAAAAAAAAAAAAAAAAAAAAAAAAAAAAAAAAAAAAAAAAAAAAGAGAGACTATTTAAGGGTGCCTGCAGTATGTGGCAGGGCACCCTGCACAAGTATCGTCTACTTGATTACAGGGGGCGCGCCTCGGCCTAGTTGTAGCTTCTTCTGCGTTCCGCGTCGTGTCCTTAATGCGTGCGGTGTGCAACTCAACCCCAGCCATGGTGCCCCTGGTAACCAAGATTCTGGGCCCGTGCAGTTTGCTGCCTGTTCGTCACCCTGAGCATCTGCGATACGTTCTTCCACTCGGGCGCTACCGGTGGTGACCGACGTGGAGGTCAACAGCGAACAACACATCTGATGTACTTCTTTATATTTCCATATTTCTGTGTTATCCCCACCACCCAAAAAAAAAAAAAAAAAAAAAAAAAAAAAGCGAACACAAGACAAAACCGGCAGGGGAGAGAGAGAGGAGAAGGAAGGGGGTGGGGGGAAAGACAAAAAACAAGATTCTTTTCTCTCCCCTCTCCTTCTTCTTTTTTTCCTTTCTCTCTTTTTTCTTTTTTCTTCTTCTTTTTTTCTTTTTTTTTTTAAAGTGGCGAAATTAAGATAATAAAGTTGGCCACAATACTGTTCGTTCTTTCCCCCCCCCCTTTTTTTTTACGTCTCTCACTTCTTCTTGCCCGCCTGGCGCTTGATAGGCCGCTGTAAATTGTCATCGTCCTCCCTGTACTGAATCATCTCTTTGAAGTTAACAATGTAAGTCTTGCCCCTGTTCGTGAGGGTCACGTCCTTCTTCTTTTTCTGATACGCATCTTCAACAGTCTTGCTATCCTTCTTTGAGTAGACAGTCCACGCTGTTGAGTCGTCCTCACAAGCTTTCGTCTTTCGCAGGTCAGACTGCCAGTACCACTGAGCGTCTGCAACAGGTGAGTTTGCTGCAAACTTCTTCCTTCCTTTAGGTCTTGGTTCTGATTCAGAGCTGCTGTTGCTCTCAGAGTCCGAGTCCTCATCTGATGATGGCTTCTTGGCAGGTTTCTTGGCTGGTTTTTTAGCTTTCTTCGGGGGTGGTCTCTCATCGTCCTCTTCTTCCAAACTGCTGGACATCGTTTTCTTCTTCTTCTTCTTTGGAGGTGTCGGCCGTTCTGGCTCAGACTCGGAGTCGCTTTCTTGCTTCTTTGCCTTCGCCTTCTTTTTTTGCGGTGGTTTTCTTTCCTCGTCATCGTCGTCATCGTCATCAGTTGATGCCTTCCTTTTTTCAGGTTTACCCACCTTCTTTGGTACTTCATTCTTGTCACTGTCCGTCTTCTTCTTCTTTGGAGGTGTCGGCCGTTCTGGTTCGGACTCGGAGTCGCTTTCTTGCTTCTTTGCCTTCGCCTTCTTTTTCTGCGGTGGTTTTCTTTCCTCGTCATCGTCGTCATCAGTTGATGCCTTCCTTTTTTCAGGTTTACCCACCTTCTTTGGTACTTCTTGTGGTTCATTCTTGTCACTGTCCGCCTTCTTCTTCTTTGGAGGTGTCGGCCGTTCTGGTTCGGACTCGGAGTCGCTTTCTTGCTTTTTTGCCTTCGCCGGTTTCTTTTTCGGTGGCTTCTCTTCTTCCTCGTCGCTTGCGGGTTGTTGATTTGCAGGCTTTTCGTCAGCCTTCTCCGGTTTCTTCGGTACGGGGGTTGGTGCTGCAGATGCATCATCGTCATCATCGTCACCAGGCTTTTTGTTTTTGGTATTCGTACCCTCGATGGGTTTCTTTTCCGCTTCCTGTTTTTCAGCAGCTTCTTTGGCTGCAAGTTTGGCAGCCCTTGGGTTAGGTTTGGGGGGCACGTCCTCGTCGCCGTCGCTCTCGCTGTCTGGCAATGTGACCTTGGCGGCCTTCTTGCCGCCTCGCTGAGGGGGCGGGATGTCTGGGCTGCTGAGCGGGCGCTCGTCTTCCTGTTCGTCCTCGTCGTCCTTCTCCTTCTTCCCTATAGACGAAGACTTTTTCAAACGCTCTGACGGGGGTGGTGCCTCGTCAGGAGAGTCGTACCCTTGCACTTGGGCAAGGGAGTTCCCTGTCTGCACGGTTTGATCTTTTTTGGAAGGCTTTTTCTTCTTTTTCTCTTCCTTGTTGTCCTCATCGCTGCTCTCGTATTTCAGATGCTTGGGCGGTGTGCCTGCATCTGCATCTGCATCTGCGTCCACGAGCATAGTGCTGTCGGAGACTGCAGCAGCATTGAACGTGAGGCGTACACGGCCCAGACTTTTTTTTTTCTTTAATTAAAATTAATACCGCGTACTTTAATGTGTCGTTTGGCTTCAGCTCATATTGCTTTCCAGGTGCGCAGGGGTTCGTGTGGTCCTCGTCTTCTTCTTCTTCGAGAGCCCCGTCCTGTTGGAATTCTTTTTTTCTCTTTTTTTTTTTTTTTTTTTTACCGGTAGGTTTATGTAGGTTTTGTTGGTGCTCTTCAAGTCTTTCACCATGATTTTCGTTGTACTTATCTAATAGAAAGATTTCCCCCCCCCCCCCCCACCCCCTAGTTCACACCGCTAGCTCAGCATGCTTGCTTGAAACGCATTTTTCGTTGATTACCAAATCGACGTTTTTCCGTCCGATCACCCATGTGCCCGGCTGTGGGGTTGTGTGTTGGTTTAAATTTTAACAACACACTTTTAAGTTTAACTTTATACCCTTGCCCACCAGTGAACCCAGGGACGCCATGTGTGTCTGGATTCTTTTTTTTTACCTCACCTTGCCTAACCTTGTGGGGTTTTTTTTTTCTTTTTTTTTTTCCAAAAGAACGTGCAAAATATTTAAAAATGTTTAAAAAAAAAAAAGAAAAATCGCGAACTGGCAGCAGGTCCTCCTTTTGAAGAACCTGCGCTCTCATCGAAAGGGGATATGTTATTAAAAAAAACAAAAAAAAAAAACATATAATTCTGCCATTAATTCTTTTTTTTTTCCCTTCCCTCATTTCTTTTTTTTCTTTGGAACAATAGAACAATAAAAAAATTAAAAAAAAAGGTCAAATGAAAATAGGGTGCCGAATGCCCTTAGTTTATTTTTTTTCCCTCGGCCCGCTGACCTTTTTTTTTTAAATACAAGCCAGTTGCGCCGCAAGCTTTCAGGGTAGGGATTTATAGGAGGGGGGTACAAACAAGACGAAAAAAAGAAAGAAATCATGCATTTTCATTTCTCTTTTTTTTCTTGTCCCCACCCCTTTTCCCCCCCGCTTCAAGAAGTGAATGCGGGGCCTCACCTTCATTTATCTCCCCCCCGTCCAGTCATCATAATTTTGGAAAAGAAAATTCTAATCAAAAAATAAAAAAAATACAAGAGTTCTTTTTTTTATTTTCTCGAAAAATAAAAAAAAAGAGAGGGAAAAATAAAAAAGAGTGGGGGCGGGGGGGGGGAGTGCCTGTAAACAAGGTTTCACCGGCTTTTTTTTTTTTTTTTTTTTTTTTTTTTTGTATTTATGAAAATTGAAAGAAGAAAAAAATCACGCGCGAAAAAAAAAAAAAAAAAAAAAACGAAGCCTACGGGGTGACCTCAGGGATGTTCATCTCACGTGGGGTGTTGGAAAGCATCTTGTTGATAGCAGAGATGTAGGCCTTCCCGGTGGCCTTCAAGATATCAACGTCCAGACCCCTCCCCATGAACCTCGTTTCGTTAGCGTCCTTAACACGCACGATGACCTCACCCATGGAGTCAGAATCCTCACCGTGAACAGCTTTCACCTCGAAGTTCGTCAGAATACAGGAAGCGTTGGTAATACGGTTCAGCGCGCACACGATGGCGTCCACTGGCCCGTTACCAATGGCGGCATCGATGGTGCAGTTGCCTGTTTCCTTGTTGCAGACTTCGACGGTAGCGGTGTTGATGTTTCCAGCACTGAGCTGCAGGGACTCAAGGGTCCAGACCTCTTCCTCCTTCACCCTGGAGCTGTCCTCCTGGACCAGAGCGTGAAGGTCGTTCTCGGTGACAACCTTCTTAACATCCGCAAGGGCTTTGAACTTCACGAACAGATCTGCCTTCGTCTCCTCCATGAAGTCGCTGTAGCCGAGCTCCTCCAGACGCGAGAAGAACGCGTTCCTGCCGCTGTGCTTCCCCATCACCAGGGACGTGCTGCTCACCCCGACCCGGGCAGGGGTCATGATCTCATACGTCTCCCTGTTCTTCAGCATCCCGTCCTGGTGGATGCCAGATTCGTGCGCGAAGGCGTTAGCACCCACCACTGCTTTGTTTGCCTGGATATTTTTTTTATGATTTTCTTTTTTTTAAAAAAAAAAAAAAAAAACTATAACACCTGAACCTGCATCCCGGTGAAAGCGGACACCATCTGTGACGATCTGAAAATCTGTTCCGTGTTGATGTTCGTTGTGATGCCGAGGTTCTTGTGCGTGTCCGTGATCATCACGATCTGTATGGGGGAGAGGGGAGGGTGGGGGGGTTTATAAAAAAAAAAAAAAAAAAACCACACCTCTTCGAGGGACGTGTTGCCGGCCCTTTCACCGATCCCGTTGATTGTGACCTCCACCTGCCTGCACCCGTTCACAACCCCTGCAAGCGTGTTGGCAGTGGCCATGCCAAGGTCGTTGTGGCAGTGCGTCGAGAAAATAGCTCTATCGGCACCCTTTGTGTTCTCGACAAGGTACTTGATAAGGCTACCGTACATCTGCGGGGTGTTGTAACCGACAGTGTCGGGGATGTTGAGGGTGGTGGCGCCCGCTTCGATAACCGCTGCGAGGACCTTGCAGAGAAACTCCGGGTCGGACCTGCCCGCATCTTCAGGGGAGAACTCCACATCTTCGGTGAGGGAGGCGGCAAAGGAAACAGCAGCAACCGCCCGTTTAATGCACTCCTCCCTGTCGATTTGAAGCTTGTGTTGAAGATGAATGTCAGATGTTGCAAGGAAAGTGTGGATGCGGTGCTTGGGAGCATGCTTCACGGCGTCGTGACATCTTTTAATGTCCTTCTGTGTTGCTCGGGACAGGCCGCAGATTGTCATTGTGCTGCCGTCGAGCCTTCCTTCTGTTAGGGAGCCCACGTCCTCGGCGATTCTTGAAACCGCTTCAAAATCGCCGTCTGAGGCGATGGGGAAGCCTGCCTCGCATACATCGACGCCCAGCCTGCTCAGCTGCTTGGCGATCACCAGCTTTTCTTGCGTGTTCAAGGTGCATCCTGGAGACTGTTCGCCGTCTCTCAGCGTTGTGTCGAAGACGACGAGCTTGGTCGCGTCGCTGCTTGCCCACCTGCGCAGACCCTTCATTCCTGTTCTTGCCGTCTTCATTTCTTTTTTTTTTTTGTTTTGTTGTTGTTTTAGGGGGGGAAAAAAAAAAAACCTTGTGGGGAAAAATAAAAAACTCGATTTTTTTTTCCCCCCCCCGTTGAAAAAAAACGAAAGTACGTGAATATACGAGTGGGGGAAGGGCGGTACGGGGGGAGGTGTGATGGGGGAATTGAAAATAACTGAGGAAAAAAAAAAAATAGGGGGAAAATAAAATTCCATGTTTTTTTTTTTTAATCGAAGAAAAATTGTGTTCCCCTCCCTTTCTTCTTTTATTTCTTCTTTGCAGTACTTTCTGCAGTAGGGATAGAGTTGTAGTGTGGAGAAAGAAGAAAAGAAATGGAGCGCTGCTATTTGATTTCTCTCCTTTTTTTTTTTTTTTATTCACAGCAAGATAATGAATTCGGAGTTCGAGAGTAATAACTTTAAAAAAATAATAATAATAAGAGAAAAAAAAAATATTTCGCATAAATGCGGAACAAGGTGGGTTCAGTCACTCCTCCCATTTTTTTTTTCCCCCTTTTACCCCTCAACTTCATTCAATACCCTGATATGAACTAAAAAAAAAAAAAAAAAAAAAAAAAAAAAAAAAATTGATAAATTTCGGTGTGCGGGTGGGTGCTCACCGTTCAGGGAGAAATTCACACTAATCGGTCACCGTTCTGCGGTTGCTGTCTGGTGCCTGCGGTGGCTGTTTGTCGCGATGAGATGGACGGCATCTGGGCGAGAAACATTGCTTGGAGTCGTGCTAGGTAGGGGGCGGTTTGGCTCGAGGAGAAGAGTGGTCTCCTGTCGTAGCCGTGTGTCGTCGGGCCCCCAAGATGTCGAAGGGTGTGTACCCTTGTCTTTGCGTTGGCGGGGAAAGCATTCTTCCCACTCTTTGCTGTGCATTTCTGAATACGTCCTAAGATGTATCGCATCCTTCCAGCCTTCTCTGTGAGCCAGTCCTGGTCGTCGAGGGGTCCAGCCAAGGACTGCCGGGTGGCCTGCTCATAGTCTACTGCGAGCTCCATCGTCGTGACGGACGTCAACTTCCTACCTGCGTACCATCTTAGGCTTTTCAGCCACCTGAGGACGCTCTTCATGTAGAACATTAGGACCTTTCCCGACGCTCCGTTCGATTTCAACAGCTCCACTGTGGGCACAGTGTGCTGCTTCCCCGTTGTGATCTCATCCCACGGGTTGGTGGTGAGGATTCTGGTGCTCCGTTCAGCCGCTCTGGCGTCTCGTCTTGACACGACATCCAACAGGTATCGTTGCACGACTGCCGCCTGTTGCTTCGCAGCCCCCGTTGCGCCCCTTGGAATGATCCCGTGGAGGGCGGTCACTGCAGGTAGGTCACTTCGTGTCATCCCGCCATATCTTTCGTTTGTCAGGGCAGCTCTCGCTGGTGCACATTCCCATAGGGCGTGCTCCGTGACTTCTGTCGTCGTCTGGCATCGATGGTCGCAGACGTCGCACGCAAGAGACGAGCTTTCCACACCCTCACGTTCATCCAATTGCTTCCCCCACACTCGAGGGTGTACCGTGAACACTGCACCGCTGATGATCCGCCGCAGTCTGTACGATATCAGCGGTCTCCGTGACTGGAGCTTCCTCCACCGGGCGTTCGTGGACGGACATGCACCCGCTTCCATTCCAGCAAAAGACGACCTGCCGTGGATCAATTCCTTTGCAACAGCCGGTCTGATCGCCTGTCTTACTTCATGGCGTCTCGCACTGGGCACCAGAGCGCGCAAACCTTCAATGAAGGACCACCCCTTGTTCAGGAAGGGTAGCCACCTCTTCAGCAAGACCCCTAGCGGCCCCCTCTCCTCGTCGTCCTCTCGCTCCCGGTACAGTGTGAAAAAAAAAAAAAAAAAAAAAAGAGACATTTAAGGGTACCTGCGGTATGTGACAGGACGCCTGAAAAAAAAATAACCCCCCCCCCATCCACACCAGATTGAGCATAACGTTGTGAATAAAATAAAATAAAATAAAAAATTGAGAATCGAGTAAATAACAAAAAAAACTCAAAGTACAGGACAAGCCCCCCGCTAGAGGGCCGCCCTATGGGAGGGGGGGGTCTATCTGTTAATACTCCCCTTCTGGAGCATTGCTTTCATTCCGATTGAGGCCGTGAGCGTCTTGCGGAGTCGTGTGATGCGGTCCCGCTTGTAGTCGGCTTTCAATTCCATTAGCTTGTCGTGCGTGGAGCGGGTGGCGAAAATAGGCCTCCTGGAGAAACCAATAGCTGCCTTTCCTCCAATGGCGATGAGGGACTTCACTCTTTTTCTCTCGTCCGCTGGGAAGGGGCGTCGCTTCTTCCGTGCCCTGCATGCTGTGTTTATCTTTACGATGAGAGCTTTGATTCTGCGCGCCCTATCTTCCAGCAGGCCTCCCAAAGACTTTCCGGTCGTCCATTCGAAGTCAATGGCCAGTTCCACCGCCGACACCTCCGAGGTGGTGTCCTTCTCCACCCAGCGCAGTTGTGACAACCATTGTAGCAGCGGGTTTCAGGTACTGGGACAGGACCCCGCTCACTCCTTCGAGCTCGCCAGCTATCGGAACCTACCACATTTCGAATCCACGGTAGCGGCTGTGTGTTGACATCCTCCTTCTGCATGAGCTCTACGTCTCGTTTCTCAACCACCACGGCTAAGTATCGTTGCAGCTTCTCTAGGTACGCAAAGTCATGTCCTCTCGGCAGAATCGCGTGCAATTCCAGACATAGGGGCCATCCTGTCCTGTTGCGCAGTGGTTCCAAGCCGTCCTGTGCTAGCTCTTCCTGTGTGCAGGCGCACTCGTAGAGTTGGTGGCGGAGTAGGGTTACCGTGTCCGGGTACGGTGATTCACACAGGTCGCACCTGAACCCTTGTGTGCGTGATACTGTCGTTGTTGGGACTTGGCTTACGCTCTCTTCGACTTCTTCGGTGCCGTCACCTTCTGGTGCCAGGGGGACGCTTCTTTGATTCGTTCCTGCATGCGGGCTAAGGTAGGGGACCCCTCCGGTGATAACCCGTCTCAGGCAGTAGGACATGAGCGGGTCTTTGGCTGTTTTCCATAGTTGGTTGGTTTTGGGATCCGCTCCCGCCTCCATCCCTCTCACTGTGTTCCTCTCGTTCGCCAGCGACCTGCTCCGGGCTTTCCTCACCGCGTCCCCAAAAAAAGAAAATACCCGTTTGCCTGGGGGGGAAGAAACAAAAAAAAAGGAGATGAGATAAAAGAGCCCCCCCCCCCCCCCCCTTCTTATTTTGGAAGGTCCCCTTGTCCCCTTGTCCAAAACACACTCGTCACACTATCTAATCAAGGTCATCAAGGTTAGTCTGTTGGGGGAGGGGCTTTCTGTCGTGCGCCTCCTTAGGACTTTCATCAGTCTCGTCCTTAATATCAATATGCACATCCGACGGGGACTTCCCCTCATCCTCCGTTTTCGAGGGCCCATCATGCTCCGACTTCCTAATAGGTACGGACTCTGATGAATCGTCATCCATAGGGGGTCCCGCAAGAATGAAACAAGTACCCTAAAATTTTTATTTTATTTTTTATTTATTTTTTTTTTTTTTCCCCCATACAATGCAGCATGACAGCCCGATCAAGATCCAAAACGGAATAAAACACACAGCCAGCGATATATCCGCCCCGTCCGCCTTTGCGATCACCATCAAGAACGGGGAGATGGAGAAGCCCAACAACACCATTGAAACAAGCGTATTACAGGGCTGTCCTTCTTTGCAATCCTGGATCCCCGAGAAGATGATACTCACGAGGAGAATGCCCGCGGCAATAAGATACGGGATGGCAACGTGCCACCAGCTCTTTGTCATATCCCCGTCCAATTTCATAACCATCAACATGATGAACAGAGGGAACCTGATGAGGGTCGTAACACCATGAACCACATGCTGAATGTACCCTACCCGAGAAGCCTCTGTGCCGGTCTGCGTGCATCGATAAACGTAATTGCTTTTTGTGAGCACGCTTTTTTTTTTTTTTTTTTTTTTTTTTTTTTCTTTTTTTTTTTCCCTTAAACATACTAAATTCCGTTTATTGTGTCGAAAACGATGAACAAGTACACCGGGATGAACACGTTCTTCCACTCCCAGTGATAGTGCTCGTCCAATCGGAGGGAGAGCAAGATCGACCACACCACGAAACACGAGATTCTGATGAACTGCATCCCCGCCGCGATACGGGTCCTTAACTTACTCACACGCGGTTCGTCAGGTTCATCCTCCTGCTCAGGATACAAACAAATACGAATTACAACTATGCTTTGAAAGCACATGACGAAACCCTCCATGATCCACACTGGGGTGAACGTAGTCCCCCACGACCACGAAACCTTATCGTCTACCCTCAGTGTCAAGAATATCAAACACAAAATGAGTGGGACCAATATGCTGGCGAAGACGCACAGGATGATTGCTGGATCGAGAGTTACAAGCTGTTCTGCACCGCCCTGCGCTGCCAGCTTCAAACCATTTTCACCGTATCTATCATACAGGCTCCTCTTGGCGTCATCAGATAGAACCTCGTAGGCAGCTTGAATTTCTTGAAACTTGGCCTCGCTCACGTCCGGTCCACGTCTGTCTGGGTGGTACTTCACTGCCCCCTTGTGATACGCCTTTTTCAGCTCCTCTTTCGTGGCGGTCTTTTCGACGCCGAGCGTCGCGTACAGCCTTGTGTTGGCTGGCATTTTGTCTCTTTTTTTTTTTTTTTGCTTGAAAAAAAAATTGTTATTGCAGGGAGGGAGAAAAAAAAACAAAGAGAAAACAAAAAGAATGGTAAAAGAAATATTCTAGGGGGGGGTTTTATATTGTTATGTAGATCTACTTATCCATGGGGGGCGGGGGGGGAGAAGAAAAAAATGGTGGTATTTCTTTCTTTTTTTTTGGCAATAAAAAGAAAAAACAGTGCCTTTTTTTTTCCTGTACAAAAGAAAAGGGGCAGGGGGAGATGAGAAAAATAATGTTTCGGTAATCTATCGGGGGGGGTTTTTTTTTAAAGATCGAAAACTCCATCAGCTCACACAAATCAGCCCATCAACGGTGTGGGAGTGGGGCCTGTGTGGAAATTCCTTCCCTCCCAATATCCATACCCCTTGGCCTTGACGCCGTAGATGAAGCGGATGCTTCTCTAAGCCCTCTGGTGCCTGTCAAGGGGCGCCTGCTATCTTGCAGGACAGGAACGCTCAGGGTTGGTGCCTTTTTGTTTTGTTTTCTTTTTTTCTCGCTTTCAATGCAAACCTCATGTGAAACAGGCCGTGGAGACCTAGAAGGCTTTCTCGCTGCACTGCTACGCTGTGGGCTGACCATCTGCTTTGACTGCCCATGCTTCTGTGGTGAAAGTGTGAAGTTGTTCTATTCAGCTGATACCTTGGTGCTCATCATACGCGGCATCCCGCCGAGCTCCCCAGGTGTGTTCGACGCCGCCCGCCCGGGTGCCGGTGACGGATTCCTACTGCTCGGTGCAGCAGGTGAAACCTCCCGCTGCGTCCCCCGCACCACCTGATGCCACACCGACGGACCGTTCCCCTTCTGCGGGGAGCTCGACACCGTGTCGTCCTGTGCCTTCGCTGCGGGCATTGGTTTCGGGGACCTTCCCCTCCTCACGGGCTCCACCAGCTTCTCAGTTGGCTTGCTTGCCTTACCCCATGCGGACAGCGGCACGTTATCCGCAACACCCTTCGGGCTGACTTTCTTCATGTACGCCTTGAGGGGCGAGTGGTCCGACGGCTCAGGGCACACAGGAGACTTCTTCGTGGAACCGAAAGCTGCCCTTGTGTGTGAATTCGCAGAGGTCGCCACCGCCAAGGGTGGGTTCTGCATGTGCGGCAAGTCAATCGCTGCAGGGACGGCGGCCACAGGAGGAGGAAACACAGGATGAGACCTCGCTGCCGTCGACGAGGGGGCCACGCCCACTGGGACAGGTCGGGAGGCGTAGGAGGCGGGCACAGGGGCCGATAAGGGAGCTACCGGAGCAGCAATGCCCGTTGCAACCTCCCTTCGGATAACTGTTATAGGTCCAGCAACTGATGAAGGCTTGGGTGCCGGTGGTGACAAATACAACCTTTCCTTGACTGGTGACCGCTCCCTTATGGGGGATTGCTTCCGTGACTGGGCCTGCAAGATTGGTCGCTCCCGCAAGGGGGATCGCGACCTTGAACAAGACCTCCCCGAGCGTGAAGGGCACCTGTGCGCCCCAGGCATGCCGTACGACCCTACAGACCCGCCAGATGACGAGCCTGCCCTGTTGCTCCGCTTTCGGTCGCTGTACATGTCGGTGTGGACATCATTCGCTTGTACCGTGTGTGTGTGTGTGTGCTCCCGTGCGACTACCGTCTCGTACATTGACTTCTCGGCCCGCCTGCCCCTCTCCATGGCCTCCTGCTGCAGTATCGTCAGCGACCTCGATCGCGAGGTGTCAGGCAGATAGCCCTCCACGCTGTTGTTCCCGGATACCGCAACCGACCCGCTAGTGACCTTTGAGTCCGAAAACTCACGCCGCTGATTCCTCAGCTTCGTGATCGACGTAGGGGAAGGGTACGGCGAGGGCTCGGGATTGCGCTCTACGTAGACCGCGTGCTGGGGGATGGTGGCATTGCTGATGTCCAGGTCGTGCAGGCGGTGTTCAGGTTCCGATTTGACATCAGCTGTCGTTGTGTCTACTGTCTCCAAGTTGCGGAGGCGTTCCTCAAGATTGGTGAGCTGCATCTGGTGCGAGCTGCGTTCATGCTCAAGCCTCATCTCCAACTGCCGCACTTGGTTGACCAGCTGCACCTTTACCAGATCATCGTTTGAAGAGGGCGCTGCCTTCCCAGCGAAGGACTCGATTGGCGGATGCGACAGCCTCGGGATGACAGGTGATGGTGACGACTGCTGGCGGGACTCTGGCAGCGGTGAGGCAGACACTTGCGTGGAGCCTTCCGACGCAATGAGCTTCACCTCCGCTTCCTTGTCACCGATGAAGAACGCAGGGCCTGTCGAGGGCCCACCGTCCACCTTGTCCCCTTCCTTTCCAACGTAGCACAGCGTCCACCTGTCTGTCGTCTCGTACCGCCTGCGTGCCGACCATGCTCTGTCCCATTCCGAGGACTGGGCTGCTACCTCTTCTTCGCTGCTGCAGATCACGCCGTCCAACAGCAAGCAGCTGAAGTTGCCATTCGACCTGACAAGTTCGCAGACAGGGGCTACCCTGTGCAATTTGCACCCGTGGATGTCAAGAGTGCGTAGCTGCGGTGTGCTGCGTGCGGCAGACACAACAGCCTCGACGCAAGAAGCGGGTGGGTTGTTGAAGCCAAGGAACACCTCGCGCAGGTGCGACCTCGGCAGTGCCCTGGCAAGACACGTGAAGGACTTCTCTCCAAGAAGGTTCGACCTCACGTTCAGTCGTTCGAGAGATGAATTGGCGACTGCGATGGCGTCCATCAGGACCGCACCCTCCGCGTCAGTGACCCTGTTGTTGGAGATGTCAAGAGTAGCGAGGAAGGGGTTGAAACGAAGGAGCTTCGCAAAGGCCAAGGTCCCCTTCCCTGCGAGGTCATTGTAGCCGAGGTGGAGGTGTTGCATGGACTTCGAATTCTGTAGCGCGTCGCAGAGGTGCCCCGCAGCAGAAGAGTCAATCACATTACCGTGCAGAACCAGCTCGTTAATGTTGGAGCTGGTGCCAAGGACCTGGGCGAGGGCTTTGACACCCACACCACCAATTCGGTTGTGGGAGAGGTCAAGGGATGTAAGAGTAGTGTTCACAGACAAGGAGTGTGCGAGTGTGATGACGCCCCCGTCCCTAAACTTGTTGGCGCCGAGCCGCAACGTGTGCAGGCTTGTATTCTTCTTCAGCATGTTCGCAATGCTTAGGATACCGTCTTGCTCGATCTCATTCCCTTCTATGTTCAAGATGTCCAGCACGTCGTGCTGCCGCAGCATCCCCGCAATGCACTTCACATCCACGTCCCTCAACGGCGACGCTCTATCCGTTAAGGAGCAGCTCCTGCTAGGCGTTGTGATCGCTGCTAGCACCTCTAAACAACACTCCACACCAAGCTCCCTGCACAGCTTCACATACGCCTCCACCGCATCGCCGTTGGGGGTATCCCCGTCCATCTCCCTGCGGTGGTGTTATGTCGTTTTTTCTTTTTGCCTTGCTTCAAGCTGTATTCACTTTTCTTTTGTTTTTGCTTCTATTAAACTACTTGTCGTTGTTTCTTCCTTCGTATTCCCCCCGTCGGCTTTTCTTTTTTTTTCTTTTTTAGAACTCGGAGACTACCTCTGTCAACTCCGATGCGAACTGCGGGAAGAGAAGCTTCAGCTCTGTGTAAAGTGGTTATATTTGGAAAGAAGAAGAAGAAAAAGCGCCCCACGTACCGTTAACAGTCTTCATCACGTTCTCGTGCTGCTGGTCGATGTTGTCACGCCTTGCTTGCGCTGATTCAATGGGAGCGGAGTACTGCAAAAAAGGTTTAAAGAATTACGCGTAAAACGGATGAAACGCCATACTTGGTACTGCTGCTTCTGAGAATCGAGCAGGCGATGCAGGGCTTGCTGCTTGCGCTCCTTCTCGTCGAAAGCTTTGGTCCGATCCAGTTGCTATTGTGGGGTGTACGGAGCGCTTGTTGTTGTTGGGGTATACCTTGACATTCGTCTCCCTCTGGATGTCATGCAGGTTGGTGCTGAAGTCTCCGATCTCGGAGGCCACCTGTGCCGTCTCCATCGCAGTCTTCTCGGTGTTTGCAAGGCATTCCTTGATCTGCTGGTCGCGCTTCTGCGCCTCTGCTTTCTTCAGTTTCAGCTCGTTAACAAGGCGGTGGTTCTCTTTTTGCAGCGTAGCTTTCGTCTTCCCTCTCTGCCCGCTGGAAGTGCAGGCTTGTACCGCTTGTCCCTTGCTCCTTAGAACGTCGCGGTGGTCCACCTGTCGGAGTTTTTTTTTCTTTTTGTTGTTGTGAAAGCGTACCTGTTTTTCCATGTCCTCGACCTTTCTTTTTTGCTCCTTCTTCAGGTTGTGCAGCCGCTGCTCCATGATGTAGATCTCTCTCTTCATCCTGTTGATCTCCTCCTTGCCCACCATGGGGTCCAGCGCCAACTCCGTCTCCTTCGCAATCTGAATCTTCTTCTCCCAAAACATGACGTTCCTTTCCGCGTCCAGGATGTGGTTCATCACGTCCTTCTTTGCCTCTTTGATATCCTGTTTAAAACCATTTTGTGTGTTGTGCTATGTGGGTGTCATACATGGATCTTTCCTTCAAGTGCGATGGCTTCCTGTTTGCGCTGTTTTAAACGCTTCACAAGGTCGGTTTCAATGTTGAAATTGTCGTTGGAAAGCTGATCTTGCGTCTGCGCGTTCTTCGCGAGCAGATCGTTGAGCTTACGTTGAAGGAGGTGCATGCTCTCCATCTGGTCGTCCAGCGTTCCGATCTCCTTCGCCTGCTGCTTGGCATTGTCTGCAAGGGGGGTGCGTGGGGTTTCTTTTTTGTATGTCTCATACTGGTCAGTTTCAACCGTTTCTGTGTAAGTATGGTAGATTGCGCCTTCAACTCTTGAATGGCCTTCCCCAGCTCCGATGCTTTGGTTTTGGTATTTACAAGTTCGGTCTGTGCTCTGATCCAGTCCCTTTGCAGGGAATCGTTCTCCAGAGATTTCGCGGTTATGGATTTCGACAAGTTGTTAATTGTCGCTTCAAGGGGCCCGACCCCTTCGCCCCCATCTTCCGTCCCTTGCTGGCCCATGATGGAGTCATATTGCCGGTTGAGCTGATCGAGCATCTTTTGCTTCCTCTCGATTTCGTCGTGTTTCCTTCTAATGTCTACTTGGAACTTCTCTATAAGCTGGTCACGACCTGCCAGCTCCTTTTCAAGCTCTGTTAAAGTCCCTTTCAAACCCTCGTTGTGGGACTGGGTTTGCAATGTGTCCACGCGGATCCTTGCCAACTCGTTCTCCATTTGCGTGACCTGAAGCTCTTTGTCTCGTATGACGTTCTTCATCCTTTCGATTTCTTGAAGCGCCGACTGCGACCCTTTCTTCAGCGTTGTTTGGATGGAGAGCGTTTCGAGGACCTTGGCCTCCGCCTCTGCCACCTCGCGGGAGGTTTTTTGATGCCGTTTGGCGATGTTCATGATGTCGGTGTTGATGACTTTCATTTCAGACTCGACTTTTTTAGTCTGTGCGTCGGTGTGGTCTAGGGATCGCTTCAGCATGGTGAAGGAGTCGTTGGATTTCTGCTTTCTTTCTAGAAGCTGGTCGATCTGCTTCTCCAGGAAATTCACCTCATTCTCAGTCTTGGCGAGCGTTTGCGTGAACTTCTCGTTCCGTTCCTGCTCGGCTTTGATGGAGTGCCGGTACCCTATAATTTCGTTGTCCAACGTCATCAGTTGTTCCTTTTGCGCGTTAAGGGCTTCTTCTGTCGCGCGGAGCGTCTCATCACGCCGTTGCATGCCGATAAGGGATGTCTTCCACTGTTGTAAAAGCTGTTTTTTTTCGAATTGAATGGCTTCCATCTCAGAGAGAGCTTCTGCGAGGGTGTCGCGGGCTATGTTTGTCTCTTCGGACTGCGACGCAAGCTGTGCTGTGTACATTGCGAGGTGTTGGGTTTTTGATTTGATTTGTTCGTTTAAATTGTCGATCAAATAGTCCTGTTTGAGCTTCCCCGTTTCAAGCTTCTTTATAGCATCTTCCGCTGTGTATGTAGCGCGTTGCTCTATTGAGATTTCGCTTCGTATCTGTTCGTTGAACTGCTCCACACGTAGAAGAGTTTCGGAAAGTTTGTCGAGCTCGGCTTGGTACTTGAAGTATTTCTTCCGCATGGCTTCGATCTTTCCCTTGTTCTGCTCGAACTGTGTGAAGGCCTCTGCTCTTTCCGCTTCCTTCTCCTTCCGCAGTCGTTCCACCGCTGTTAAGTTGTCATGGCCCTTCTCAAGATTTTCTTGAAGTTTTGCAAGATGCTGTTGTACATTGTACAGTTCTACACCGGTGTCCTCTCTTCTCTGTTTTGTCCTGTTGAGCTCTGTGACCGTTTCCTTCAAAGTGAGCGCCAGTTCTTCCAAATTTTTGCGAAGCTGTACCTCGATTCTCCTTTGTACAGGTGCGAGGATCGCGCTTTCAGGATCGATGTCTGACCCGTCGCTTTCGTAGCCGCCTTCTTGCGGGATGTCTGGATGCCCTCCAGGGGCATCGCCTTCTGGCATTCCGTGGGGGATGTCCTCATCGTCAACAGGTGGTACACCTGAACCTGCGTCTGGGTGGCCAGATGGGTCCATTGGGTTTAACCCCACTCCTGTGTTTTGTTTGTTGTCGTGTATAAAAAGAAAGGAAGAAAAGAAAAAAAAAAGGAGTGAAAAGAGAAAAAAAAAAAAAAAAAGGTACTTGTGGTTTTTTTATTTTTATTTTTTTTTTTTATTACTTTTGACCACTCAGAAAATGGCGAAATTAAATAGGAAAATGAAATCTCTCCTCCCCTCCCTCCCTTGCGCCTTTTGCTGCACCGTGTTTTGTGCATTCTTGCTTCACCTGCCAGGCGCGAGTGTCCCTGGGGAGCAATTCGTGAATCGAAGTAAAAACTCGATTTTTTTTTTTTTTATTTCACTCTTCAGAAATTACTTCACGCACTGGGGGGCCCATTACTTCACGCTAAATCTCATTACTTCACGGTGAAATAATGGCCTGTTTCCCGTGAAGTAATAGGGGGTTTCCGTTAAATAATATGCCTCGGTAGGCCAATTTTTGCCTCGGTTCGGTTCCCAGTGGGGCTACTTTTTCCTCTCAGTTTGCTAATTTCCCCCCAGGTTCAGCTCAATTGGCCAACTTTTGCCTCGGCTCGGTTCCAAGTTGGACTACTTTTTCCTCCCAATTTGCCCACTTTTGGCTAGGCCTTGTTCCCAGTTTCTGGGGGTAACTCTTCTGTGGGTAAGGGTAACTTAGTCAGCTTACCCAAGCTCCCCAAAAGACTTCAAAATACCGAAGCAGCAGAAGAAAAGGAGCCAGCGGCCGCGCCAGGTATGGGAAGGCCTGATTAGAGATGGTGACAGTGGCAATGCCAGCGACAGCGGCAGCTCTTAGTCAACAAAAGGAGGGAAAACAACTTGTATTGTAACCTTTGTAACCCCTCTCTTGTTGTACCCCTTGTCACCCTGTTGTGCCCCTCGTGGTGAAGTAATTTCAGAGTGTCGTGAAATAAAACCACTTACCTACCGCCAAGTAATGCTTTACCGACCTCGAGGTAACGGTAAAGTCATTACTTGTTGGCAGTAAATAGCTATTTTTTTTTTTTTTTTTTTTTTTTTTTTTTTTTGCGGTACGCTGGTCAGTGCCTACCGCGGATTGGGGATCCCTCACGGAGCAACAATGGCGAAATCCGCTTTTTTTTTTTCTCTTTTTTTTTTTTTTTTCCACCGTGACACGGCGTATTATTACAGAAATCTCTTTTTTTTTTTTTTTTTGCCTTTTTCTCAAGCCCATCCTGAACCCGTAGGTTTCGAATACAAGTAAGTACAAGTTCCATTGGGGTGACTGGGCACCTTTTCTCGGTCCATTGTACCTACAGCTTTTCTAAATGTTTTGCCGCTCCTTCCCTCAGGTGCTTGGACACCAGCAAAAGAAGATAGAAAGATAAAGGGGGGGCCGGTGTTGCGTTGATGGTGCCTTAGCACAAGCACTGTCTATTTGATTACAGGGAAAAAAAAAAGAAGAAGAAAGAAAAAAGAAAGAGGAGATGACAACAAAACAAAACATAAGAAAATCTTTCTAGTTAAGAATTCTTTTTCTTTTTCTTTTTTTCTTCTTCTTGACTAAAAACCTTGCATTCGAATTAAAAAAAAAAAAAAGAAACATGTTTTTGTGCAAGCCGGCGCAGCTGTCCGTTTTATCCTACTGTAACTGAAAAACGGCTTTGTTCATACAAGCCGGTGTTCATAGAGAGAAACAGACAAAGGCCTCTACTTTTTTTTTTTTTTTTTTGCAACAATTTTTTTCTTTTTTTTTTTTCGTTTCAAAGTTTTTGTTTACTTGTAACTGTTCATTTTTTTAAAAAAAAAAGGGGGAAGACAGACGGAAGAAGAAAAAAAAAAAAAAACTCAAATTAACATGCAAACTCCCAGAGCGAAAGCCGCATGCTAAAAAGGGAGGGGGTATGGTCAGTACTAGGTATCTCTCAGTTTCGATCTAATCTTGCGACTCCTCCAAGTGCTGATCTCTTCAGGCAAGAAGCACCCTTCATTGGCTCCCACTAGCGTCCCAGCAGGTTTGGAGAGTACTTTTCCCGACCACCAAAAAAAGAAAAACCGCCTTGATTCGACTCACAGGCTCTTATTGTTGATTGAAGGGGTCCTATCCCTAGGTACACGTCTCGTGTAACTTGATGTCATGCTGGATGGAGACACGTTTGGTTTTTGACCTCGCCCAACTAGACGTGCGGACTATTGGGGGTTCGAATTCGGGATTCTCAGGGGGCGCGTTGTAGGCTGCGGGGCCTGGGCTGTTGGTGTTAAGAGCGAAATCAATATGGCGACGAGCGGACCCGAAAGTGCCCTTTGCAGAGGGCTGCTTCCGGAGAGATGACCGAAGTGAGCCGCTTGGGCTGCCACGTGCAGGGAGAGCCAGCTCACTCATGCTGCTCCTTGACCTGTGCAGGTTGGTGGTGGATCCTGCCCGTGGGCTGGGGCTTCTCTTCCCCGACCCGTCGCTGCCCTCTGTCGCAACTTCAATAGTATCGTTCCATTCCTCAAGAAGGCTCTTGAATTCTTCGGGTTCTTCCTTTTCATTTTTTTTTTCATTCTCTTTCTCTTTCTCTTTCTCTTTCTCTTTCTCGTTCTCTTCTTCTCCCCACGTACCCAGGATGCCTGCAAGTTTTTCCTTTCTCGTCTGAGGCTTCGCGAGTTTCTTCACAACAATAACAGGCTCGCCCAGATCCTCTGCAGGGGTGGTCGGCGTCTTGGTGTGCTCGGGTTCTTTTTCCTCTTCTTCAGCCGGTTGTTCTTCTTTTTCTTCTTCTGCCTCCTCTTCAGGGGGGTCCTGTTCCGGTTCTACCTCCTCCTTTTCGTTGTTCTGTTCCTCTAATGCCTCTTCTTGCTCGCGTTTCTTCACTTCGTCGTCCCACTCCCCAAAGGCTGTCGCAAGCTTCTTCATCAGCTCCTCGGTGCTCAGATCAGCGTTCGAGTTCTGCAAGCTTTCATCGAGATCTTCCGCGGCCTCTTCGGCAGCCTCGGCCTCCGTATCCTTTGTATCTTCTTCTTTCGTATTCTCGTTAGCTTGCTGTTCTTCATCCTTCGATGGTGCTTCGTCTTCAGTACCAGCAACATCCGGGCCGTTAGCTGCTTCAGGGGCGGCTACCTCTGTGCTGGTAGGCAGATCAGGACTTGTTGGGTGCTGGGGGCTAGTAGGGGCACCTTCTGGGGAACTGATGAGCTGTGGGATCTTCTTCATAGACCCTGCCAGCGAGTAGTCGGACATGTTCTCGAAGTAGTCGTTCTGCGGCGGCTCCGGTTCTGGCTCCGCAACTTCTTCCGGTTCCTCTTCCTCTGCGTCTTCCTCGTCCCCGCCGTGCTCCGCCACAAGCATGTCAAGCAACTTCTTCCCCTCACTGACCCCAACGACAGGCTGTGCGGGCACCTTGCTGTCATTGCTCGTTGCCAGCTTCTTGTCAGGCTTAGCGTCGGAACCTTTACGGGGTTTTATTCTGCTGCTGCCGGATCTTGCCATGGGACTGGGGCTCCTCGCGGGCTTTGCACCAGGTTCCGCGGCGCAGTTCCTGCATAAATAGTACTCGTAGATGCATTGTGTGCAGATGAAGGCGGGGACTAAACGGTCACACTTTGAGCACAAAGACGTGCCGCCGCCCACGAGGAGCGGGTCCTTGTCCTTGTCAATGGGGACGTAGGGGGTCATGAGATGGCGTTTGAGGCACTTGACGACACTGCCAAAGGGTGCCTGGGGGTTGATGGTGAGGGTGCCGTCCATAGTCTTGATGAAGTGGTTGAGAGGCTGGCGGATAGGGATGTGAAGGGGTGGCTTCTTCCAGGGTTTCTCGTCCATTTGTCTGCTTCTAGGAGACGGGGAAGGGGACGGCTCTGCGCTTGGGCACGGCGAGGCCTTTCTGGATAACACTGTGAGGTCCACAACGGGGACTGCGTTCCTCTTCTCGCCCAGCCTGTCAAGGATCACACTGATCCTCCCTTTGCTGACGTCGAAGGGGTTCCCACCCCGCACAGTGGTCACTAGCTCCTTTTTCTTCTTTTTTTTCCGGCTCCCAATCTCCCGCCTTAACCCCCTGGTATCAGAGTCATACCCCTCTTGCAAGCTGGGGTACCCCGATACGTACCCAACCGGAGGCATTTTTTTACTTTGTGTGGTTTTTTTTTTTTTTTTTTACCCCGACGAAAAGCAACCAAAAAAAAAAAATACACTTTCATTTTTTTTTTTTTTTTTTTTTTTTGGACATGGTAATAATACGCATTACGGGAAGATGGGGGGAAAGGGGGGGGATAATTTTCATTTTTCAATAATTTCGCGCCTCGTATAGCCTCAGCAGCCTCAAGGTGTCGGCTTTGCTGGGCTCCTCCTTGTACGGTTTCGGGTTAAACATTTCGCTGATTTCGCGCCGCTCCTCCTGCTTCGCCTGGATGCGCTGCTGCGCCGCCCCCCAGGCACCGACAACACGAGTGTTCGTATCTTTAAAAACCTCGTCCAGGTGCCACGAGACTCTGTCGGTTTCACTGTGATAGTAATATGCGTGCGCGCCAGGCTCTCCAGTGCAACAGTGCGTCCAACCGTGGAACTGTGCCAAGGACGGGTGGTCGACTTCGAGGGCTCGCCGTAAGATATCGATACACGGGGCACCAACACCTTCTGTGAGGTGAACATCACCATCCTCGTCTGGCTCCCCTGGGAGTTGTAAAATCGTGCAGGCGTAATTGTGTAGCTCCCGTGGTGTCGCCCGCCACTTCCCAGGGACGGTTGGGGTGTGCGCTGTCTTAGGTGCTTTCTTGTACACCCAGCATTTGCCTTCCCCCTCCTCCACCTGCTCGTATGTGTCGTGCGGCAGACAGTCTTTCGTGCTGTGCAGTTCGTCTGACATTCGTTCTACGGGCAGCATCTTCGCACCCCCGGATTTGAATAACATTCTCAACCCCACCCCGACCCCTACAGCTGCAGTCACCCCTCCCGCCACCGTTCTATATGATGGCTCGCCCCATCCCGCCGCTTCTTGTTTAGCCTCCACCCTGACTGGTTCCTCGCCTCGAATATCTGCAAGGTACCGCTCAACATACTCGATCCCCCGCATGACACCTTCAGGGTGAAGCCCCCACAGGGATGTCATTTTTTTTTTTTTTTTTTCTCTTCTCCTCCCTTCTCCTCTTTTTTTCTGGCGGAGGAATAATGGATGGAGTATTAATGATGACAGCTGAAAAAAAACAATTACAAATGAAGGGGAGGGGGAGTGCTACAACAGTCTAGTAGATTTCTTCTTTTTTGTTTTTACACAATCTTCATTTTTCTTCTAAAAGTGGAGGGGGGCTGGTGGGTGTAAACTGCTGCCGAAGAGAAGACACGGCTTCGATAAGCTCCGACAGTTTTTGAGTAGCGTCTGTGTTCGAGACTCCAGAGGTTACTGCTGCTCCCAACGCCTGTTCCAATGCCCTAACTGCATCATCTAAGTACTTCTCGGTTGGTAAAGCTCCGACGGGCAGCTCTGACTGCCGCTGCTGCTGCGTGTTTTCCAGAATCTCATCAACCGCGTCGGAAAGACAGGTGAAGTTCGCCTCGATAACGTTCCCAATAGTGCTGGTGCTGGTGGTGCTAATATCCATTTCTTCCCTCCCCCCCCCCCCCCCCCCGCTCCCCAACCGCTGTATAAGCTTTTCTCGTTTTCTTTTAAGAACGGGAATAGAGGGAAAGAAGAACTGGAAAAAAAAAAAAAAAAAAAAAAAGAGAAAAAAAAATACACTACCCACTCTCACACGCTCTCATCAGCGCCAACCGTTGTTTTTCATCAGCCCAGTTCTCGAAAGATGAAAGCAAGGAGTGAATCGACGCCTGCGTGGCATCCCACGTAGCCAACGGCTCCACCTTGGACTGTAAAAGCTCGGTGACTAACCGAGAGATGCAGAGAAGAGGGTCATGCTGCCATATCAAAGCGTCCCATATACGGAGAACCACGTCGTTGGGGAGCAGCGTTGTATGGGATGTGAGGACCATCATGGAGCCGAGGACTATACTAATGGTAGCGCGAAGAGGAGCTTCGAACTCCGAGGGGAAGGGTTCTGAAGAGATGGTGTTCACAAGGGTGTCGGCGAGCCTTCCGACCCGTGTTTCCCAGGGCTGGTTGAACCCAAGGACTACCTTCCTCACTACAAGGAACGCAAGCCCGGGCTCCTGAATCGCTTCGGCTATTCTGAAACAGACGGCTCTTAACCACAGAAGAACTTTGTCGTCACCCCCACACCACAACGGTCCATCCCTCACAGCTCCGTTGGTGTTATACACCACTAGTGGGTTCGCAAGGGGCTCCTCCAATCGGGACACAACATGGCATCTTATGTACTGCCAGAGAAGTAATACGTTGACGAGGCCCTCGTGTTCTTTCTTCGTGTTGTTGAAGTTATCGAAACATTCTCTTAAATAATGGTCTTTGGAGCCGCAGTAGAAGCAGTTTCCGTCGAGAATGGCCTGTTTTCGTTTCTCGCTGTCAAGGGGTGAGATGCGTTGTGCGAATGGTAGTAAAGTGTGTGAAGGTGTCGTGCTGTGCAGGCCCATTGCGCTGGCGCATTGAACGTAATCGTTGTAGTTCTCGATGAGCGTTTCCTTGACGAACTCCGTGCACGTTGCGTTTGGCAGCACGCCGCACATTAGCAGCCAGGCTTTTTGCCGCAGTTCGTTGGGGCAGCCCACCCTCGGTACCAGATCTTCTAACTGATCCACGTCTCGTTTTTCCACAGCCAGCCTTATTTTGTGGTCCATCTCCGGTTGTTGTCTGCTCCTCCTCGCTCTGCTATTCGGTTCTTCCTGTGTCTTGCTGGCCCCGCCCTGTACCATTCTCATCAGCGCCATCCGCTGCCTTGTCCCTGCATCGGTTTTCCCGCTCATTTTCTTATCATACCCTATAAAAAAAGATATTCTCTGAAACTTATTAGGGGAAAAGAAAAAAAAAAGAAAGAAAGATGCGAAAAGAGAGAAAAACTACCATTTGGCGCGGGGAAAAAAAAAAGCAGAAAGCAGGGTAAAGACGAAAAAAAGAAGAAGGAAAATGGTGCAACATCGAAAAAAAAAAAAAAAAAAAAAATGGGGCTTTGATTGCAACACTAGGTGGCGTTAAGCGTGCAACGAAGCACGAAATACCTACTTGATTACAGGGGGCGCTCCTCGGCCGAGCAGTAGCTTCTTCTGCGTTCCGCGTCGTGTCCTTAATGCATGCGGTGTGCTCAACCCTAGCCGGGGCGTCCCGGGTAACCAAGATTCTGCGCTCGTGCAGTTTGCTGCCTGTTCGTCACCCTGAGCATCTGCGATACGTTCTTCCACTCGGGCGCTACCGGTGATGACCGACGAGGAGGTCAACAGCGAACAACACATCTGATGTACTTCTTATATTTCCATGTTATCCCCACCACCTAAAAAAAAAACGAAAACAAAAAAACAAAAAAAAACTCCCCTCCGTTCCTCCTTTTTTTTTTTATTTAAAAAACTACAATCCCCATTTCTGTAAAGAAGCAGGGCTCCGAAAACAAAACGATTAAATTCTTTTCCTGCCAGTCTGCTTGTGCCCACGACGCATCACTGCGGTTGTAGGGGGTACGGCGGCCGTCTGTCGCAGCCGTTTTTGTTCAGGCAAATGAAAGGTGACCCTCCTGGGCCCTGAGTCAAACGACAAGCTGTCCATCTGCGGGCTTGAATGAGTGCTGGACAAGCCACAAGTCGAGTTGCAAGACGCACTGTCATCGTGGGCATCAACAGAGACCATCGACTTGATCTCCGTCGTCACCTGACGAGACGCCTCCTGTGCCTGTGCCTGTGCCTGTGCCTGTGCCTGTGCCTGTACCTGTGCCTGTACCTGTGCCTGTACCTGGGGTGCACGCACTATCACCTTTTTGCCTGTGCCTGCTTTTGTCTCCCCGATGACAATCTTCACACCCAACGGGAACCCCCTGATCCTGGGGTTGAACTTCGACTCGGTCTTCGTCTTTGGGTCCCTCAAGATACTCACTGGTCGGTACCCCGGGACACGGGTAGGGGCCACAGGGACATGGACATGAACAGGTGCAGGTGCAGTGGCAGCTATGGTTTTCTCCTTGGGGGTATCCTTGGGGGTATCCTGTTTGCTTTCATTTGTGCTGCCTTCGTGGGGCGGTGCTTTGTTTTTTTCTCGTTTTTCTATTATGTCTGCGGGCGGTACAGAGGCATGGACCTCCCTTTCAGGGGGAGGGCTGAAAACATGCCTAATTAGCAAAGACAGGGACAAACACGCCACTGCCACAGGAACAAACAGGGGCCACAAACCGTCGCTGCCCCATATTTGCCACCTCTCGCTGCAGCACCCTGCCTCCCCGTTCCCACATAGCTCATGCTGGTACAGAACACACCCGCTGTTCATCATAGAGGTTGCATGCTGTGGGGTGTCGAAAGAGAGATGAAAACACTTTTATTGCGAATATACCATGTATCTTGTGAAGAAAGAAAAGGAACAAAAAGGAAAGCCGCCGATGAGCTCAAATAAAGGGGATATTTCGAGCCACGCGCAAGGGAAGGAGGGGACAGAAAAAGAAAGAATCCCGAAGGACAGACGTTGGAAGAAGAGGAAAATGTGAAGCAAAAAAAAAAAAAAAGAGATGGGTCGCGATCGGGGGCACAACCGAAAGGACGCGTTGGGAAGGGGAAAGGGTTCCCCGTTTTTTTTTTTTTTTTTTCCTTCCCTTCTTTTTATTTTTTTTTATTTTTATTCAAGAAACAAATGAAAAAAAAAAAAAAGAAGAGAAAAAAATTTTAAAAAAAAAAAAAAACATCAGAAGGGTACAAAACAAAGTCGCATCGAGTGCTTCCTCCGAAGGACAGTACCGTATAGATCAATAATCATCCCAAAAAAAAAAAAAATAATAATAATAATAATAATATAGAAACAAACTAATCATCACAGCATAGCACGCAACCGGGGAACAATGGTCCCGTTAGCAATGAATTCGTACCCCGCACCAGGGCAGTGTGGACAGAAGCAGTTTTGAATCCCGAAACAGTCGGCGTTCGGGATAGGACCACATTTGTTGACAATGGGAGTGTGCATATCGAGCGTGGGAATTCCGTGTGATGACATGACACCCGCTGCCATCTTGTTAAGTGCTTGGACATTGTAGTCAGAAGACATACTGCACATCATAGGTGATGTCAGTGCGAAGAGCAGCTTCGTAGAAGGCAGTGCCGCTTTTAACTGCCCTGCAATGTTGTTGAGCTGTTCCTTGTACACAGTGGTGTTGCCCTGCTGCCCAGGGATCGTAGCGTTGCCTAGCGGGCCGTCGTGAAGACCGAAGTTGAACATCAAAACCTCAGGGTGCAGCTCCACCCCGCTTGGGGAGCTCAAAAAATATTTCAAACATTGTTGCCCGTACGCTGTCTCCTCTGCTCCACCATCAGACACATCCCATGGTGTGTGCTGAATCAACGCTTCGGTTTTCATGATGCTAGCGACGTAGGGCGTGTAGCCGATACTGACGCTGTCGCCCAGGATCATGATGTTGGGTAGAGTGGTGCTCATAGGGATGGAGGGTCCTGGTTTGCAAACCGCTTTGCTGACGGCCACTGCGGTGTTGTCGGGGTTTTCGCATGTGAAGATTTCGCTGTAGCTAGACCCGGATTTCGGGATGCACTTGGTTCCGGAGGGGCAGCACATGTAGCCTCCGGGACAACAGGTTGCGTTGGGCCACGGGCAGCAGCCTTTGCCGCTTACGCTGAAACCGGCATCACAGCAAGTTGCTTCTGAGTCGCAGCGCGTTGTCTCATAAGGTGTTTTCCCAGCCACACACAACTGTGGCCATTCGCTGCCTTGACTTGCTCCCATGGCCGCCATTGCAATTGCCAAACCGAGGGTTTGCATTTTTCTTTTTTTTTTTAAACCCTTTGCCAGCGGTTTTTTTTTTTTTTTTTTTTTTTTTTTTTTTTTGTAGCCCCAATGAAAGTAAAATATATCCGGACCCCCCGGGTAAAAAAAAACACAAGAATAATTGTTCATGACCATCGACCGTAAAAGGAAGGAAAGAAAAAAAAACAGAAACTGAACGGACGGTTGGAGGGGGGGGGGGGGGGGGGGAAATGTAAGTGAAAAGATTGAAAAGGAGGAGAAAAAAAAAGGGGGGGAATAAGAGTTTGCGAAATGGGGGAAAAAAAAAAAGAGGGGAAAGAAACAAGATAATGTTCTTTTTGTTCTCCTCTGTGTGTGTTCTTTTTTTTTCCCCACTGTTTTCTCGCTTCTCAGTCCTCCTTTTATTTTTGTTTTTTTCTTCTTTTTTTTTTCTTCTACTACTATTGTTTTCTTTTTTTTTTCCCTTCTTTTTTTAAAGTGGTTTCACGCTTCGTGATCTAACAGAAAACCAAAAAAAAAAAAAAAAAAAAAAAAAAAAAAAAAAAAAAAAAAAAAAAAGAGGGGAAATGGGGGGATCTAGATAAAACCTACCCAGCAGTTAAGCGGTGTTTTTTCTTTTTTTTTTTATCAAACAGGAAGATGGTAAAACTCACTATCCGTCCCGGAAACAGCCCCATGTGAATAATTGTTTCGCGAATTCTTAAACTGACTGTTCGTGGTGGGAGAAGTAGAAGGCAGGGGGTTGGGAGGGGGAGGAATATCTATCATCTGCCCACGGCCATTGCTGTACCTGTTTTGCCGAAAGTGCCCAGGGGTGTCCAGACTGTTGTAAGACTGGAGCGGAGGGAGGCCTTCAGGGTGGCCAACATCATAATCTTCAGTCCCAAGAGTGACAAGCGGATCATCATCTGGGTTATACCGATAGGGTACAGTATTCACCTCTGCGAACGTCGGCCTCCCGACGGATCCAAGCCCAGCCTCATATCCCAACCCGTTCACTAGACTGTCACTCGGACCATCTGACACCACATCATCCCTTGGTACGTGTTCCGGCTTATTCGCCATTTCGTTCTGCGTTTCTTCTAGCGGGTCGTACCCAGGCTGGTACTCGTCGAACCTGGCCAGGTCCTCTTTCTTTTCCTTTTTCTTTTTCGCCATGTACACCATCAGCCCTACGCAGCACAGCGCCACCGCAATCGCCACCAATATTATCGGAAGCGCCTTTTGTGTGGTGGATTTATATAATTTTTGCGTACCGAGTTGTTACCGCCGCTGCTATCGGGGCTGCTTGTTGCCGTTGAGGCAGCACATGCATTCGAGGACTGTTTTTTTTTTTTATATTTTTATAATTTCTTTTGTATCGTCGCATACCCATTCACATGAATCAGAAGGTGCTATACATGCCGACTGGACCAGTCTCGCATCGCACGCTGTGCTTGTGTGGATCTCCGTCACTGACATGCTTGTGCAAAATGTGCCAGTAGGACACGGGGCCGCCTGTTTTTTTTTTCTTTTTTAATTTCTTTTTTCTGGGGGGTGCGCACCTGTTCCTGCAGTGTTGTCATCAGCTCTGTGGCCGACTTGCCGTCGTTTGGCTGTACGCCTGATGTTGCTGACAGGTCGGCAGCCTTCCCGTAGAAGGACAACGTCACCCTACCGTCCGCAAGGCTAGCTTTGATCCTGTGGACATGTGGCATTGTGTGTGCAATGAGCCATACCTAGTGGGGGATATGCCAAGCCTTGCGGCCAGTGCGTCTTTCCATGCAGTGATGTCGGTTGCTGTGGTTGTGAGTACAACCGCTTTGCTCTCAGGACCCACGGGGGTCGAACAGTTGGCCCGCATCATCGGCTGAACCCCTTGAGCCGGTGCGCTGCACCTGCATTGCCATGTGTTGAGGTTCTTCTGGTCAGTGTCCACGCAGTCCTGTCCTGACCCGCATGCTGTGTTGCCAGCACATTCATCCACGGTTCCAGGATTGCTGCTCACAATACACCTCCCGTCCTGGCATGCGCCTGTCAAGCACGGGGAACCGTTCGCCTTGTTGCTCTGTTTACAGGTCTTCCCTTCGCACCAGGCGACAGTGCACAGCGGCTCAGAGGGGATACACAGGTTGCCCTCCGTGCAACGTGATGCCCCAATGCACGTCCCGGCAAAGCAAAGGTCGTTCGTAGTCGACTTGTTCCCATCGTTGCACACCCTGCCGTCGGGCACCAGCGGCTGCGTGCATGAACCTGACAAGCATTGCCCCACCGCGTGGCATTGGGACACCGCAAGGCATGGCTTTGCTGCACACGCTGCGTCTAGGACACCCAAGCATGTCCCATCGATACATCTGTCGCTGATGGTGGATGGGTTGCCATCGTTGCATGTTGTGCCGTCGGCCAGCTTCACCTGCACGCAAGATGGGCCCTCACAGCGCACTGACATGCAGTTCCCGATCGCTTTGCACAATGTAGCACCGCATATGAGCTGCCCCGTGCAGACCCCCGACACGCAGACGTCGTAGATGGTGGCGGAGCGCCCGTCGTTGCAAGGCGTGTCGCTGAGTGCTTCAGCCGTGCATAGCCCTGTCACGGGGTCGCAGGCGCTGGAAACACAGGCATTGCTTTGAGTGCATGTCACACCCTTGCACTTGTTGGGTGTGCCGCAGACTCCGTTCAAGCAGGCCCCCGTGCTGCACAGGGTTCCGTCGTACCGAGGTGCCACAACACAGTTGCCGCCTATGTCGCAGGTAGCATATTTGCACTCGTCGGCCACAGGGCACTGTAAGCCGTTGCAGGAAACAGTGCCTACGCAAACCCCGCTGCTGCACGTATCAGCGATGGTGAGCACGTCGAGGTCGCTGCAGGTGCGCCCGTCTTGTACCCAGTTACCCTTGCATGTTTGTGAAGCAGCGTCGCACTTCACGTTCGTCATGCAGTCAGTGTCCTTGCACTTCGCGAAGGGGCAGATGTTTGTGTCCACGCAAAGCCCTGCAGAGCACTCGCCACGTGAGCAAGAGGTGCCGTCCGCTATGCTTGCAACATCGCAGCCTGGGTTGCAGGTTGGCCTCGTGCACTCAGCATCGTGAGGCGGGCAGAGGTCACCGTTGCAGGAAATGGTTACAAGACACACGTTTCCGGAGCACTTCCCTGCAGTTCCAGAGACAGTGCACACGGTTCCTGACGGCTTCGTAGGTGATGTACACTTCCCTGTCGATGGTATGCATGCACCTGGGTTGTGGCATTCACTCCGAGCAGTGCAGGTGACACCAGAGCACAAGTCAACCCCGGCGCAAAGGCCACCGATGCACACATCGTCCACCGTCCTCGTGTTGCCGTCGTTACATTTGGAGCCGTTCACTGCGTTCACGAACGCGCACTGCCCGTTGCAGGCCACCACCTTACACTGCGGTGCAGCACTGCAAAGCACCCCGTTGCAGGTAACTGTGTTTGAATTTTTCATCATAGCTGAAATATGTCATACCTCTCCCTCGGCAGATGCCTTGCGAACATGCGTCCTCCGTAGTTGTGATTTCGCCGTCGTTGCAACTGGACCCGTCGGGGAAGGGCTGCTCAAAGCAGAGACCTGTTCGGGGGTCACAGCCAGCTTGCTTCATGCATTCTCTCTGCGGGCAAGACCGAGTGTTGCAATAGTCTGTGGTGTTTGTGGTAATATATAAATCGGGCATACCTTGTCCCGTGCAGATGCCGTTGATGCAGACATCGTCAAAGGTAGTGTCTCTTCCGTCGTCGCAGGGGGTCCCGTCAGAGACAACCTGATGGATACATGTGGTGTTGAGACAGAAGGCATATGTGCATTGCGACTTTGCAGCACACGCCGTCCCACCGCACGCTGCGACCTCCGTGCACCTCCCTCCAATGCACCGTTCAGAGACAGTCGATGCCACGCCATCGTTGCAAGTGCTGCCGTCCATCTTCTTCGGTGTACTGCAGATACCCGTCAAAGGGTTGCATATGCCCACCTCCCCGCAGTCGTCCTTAGCAGTGCATACAACAGAAACGCACAGGTCATCTCCTACGCAGACACCTATTTTGCACACATCGGTGATCGTAGCATCCTTGCCGTCATCGCACGGTGTGAAGTCAGGCGCTCTAGTCTCAGAGCACATGTTCGCACTATTGCACACACTGCGCTTGCACATAGGCTCGGAAACGTTGCATTTTATCCCGCCGCATGTGACGTCAGGTGTGCAGACGCCCATAAGACACGACCCAGCACTGCACGGAGTACCGTCCGTCTTCTTCGGGTACGCGTAGCACACCCCGCTGCTAGGGTTGCACGTTGTGTCTATCTCACATTCCGTCCTAGCGGTGCATGCCACACCTGAACACTTATCGACCCCCCTGCAGATGCCGCTTTCGCAGCGGTCATTTTGCGTACCTACTTTCATGTCGTTGCATTGAGTGCCATCAATGACAGCCACTTCGGTACACTTCCCGTTGAAGCACCCGGACCTGAAACAGATTGGAGGATCGGTTGTACATGCCTCAGTACAATTTGGGCTGCCCACACACACGCCCGACATGCACAAGTCGGAGTCAGTGGTGGGGTCGTTGTCATCGCAGGCGGTGCCGTCGACGACGAACTTGTCGACACACAGACCTGTCTGCGGATCGCATTTCGCAACAGTGTGGCACGGTCTACTCGTGCATTTTGTCGTCAGACATCTGTTCACTCCCTCGCACACACCAGCGCTGCATATGTCGTTGACTGTCGACGGGTTGCCGTCGTTGCAGGTGGTGCCGTCAGGCTTCGGGGCACTCCCACAAGTGCCGGAGTTGCAGACCGCATACATGCAGTTTGGCTCTGAAGGGACACACGAAGTGTTGGCACAAATGGTGGACACAATGCAAACACCCTTGCCGCACACACCCATGGTGCCGTTCACCACCCCGCACTCCGTTCCTTCAGGTGCTGGTCTATCGATGCACGTTCCGTTCACGGGGCTGCACGAACCAATAGTGCAGGGCGTGTTTGGGCATGAACTCCCCGCGCAGGCATCTGTCCCCTTGCACACCCCTTTGGCGCACTTGTCCCCTATGGTGTGAGGATTGTTGTCACTGCACAACGTGCCGTCGGGCAGTGGATCATTAACACACGTCATGCTGTTGACGCATTTGACAGCACTGCACTGAGGGTCAGTGGGTACGCAGTAAGTAGTTCCGCACCTCAAACTGCCAGCGCACACACTCCCGTGGCATCTGTCAAGATCAGTGGCGGGGTTGGTGTCGCTACAGGTAGTGAAGATATCAGCAGGACGGCTCGAGCATCGCCCTGTCCGCGGGTCACATACGCCATCCTGTTGGCATGGCGAGGCACTAGCACAAGAAACACCACTGCACAGGTTGAACCCTGTGCACTTGCCCGCTTGGCACACGTCATTCACAGTGTCTACATTGCCATCGTTGCAAGGCATTCCGTCAGCGACAGGCCTCCCTGCACAAGTGTTGCTGACGCAGACCACCTCGCTGCACGTAGGGACTCGAGGCATGCATGTTGTTGTACCGCACACAAGTGTACCTCTGCACACACCCGACAAGCACATGTCGTCCATTGTAGTAGGGTTGCCATCGTTACACGGAATCCTCTCTGGCTTAAGTTCTTCGATGCACTCTCCCGTGACAGGGTTGCACGTAGATGTGTGACACGAGTCGCCGGGGGTACAGATCTTCCTGAAGCACAAATCGGTGCCGACGCACTTGCCATTGACGCAGATGTCATTCTCTGTTTGCTGATTCTCATCGTTGCAAGGAATGCCGTCGGGTAGTATAACTTCCACACATTGGTCGTTTTGACACTCGGACCTCGCACACTTAATATTCTGCTGTTTGCAGGGAACGTTCGCGCACATTAAATCACCTATGCACGTGCCTGCCACGCACCTATCGTTGGTTGTGAGCGGGCTTCCGTCGTCACACTGCTGCCCTGCCGGCATGGGTGGGTCCGTGCAGGCACCACCGCGACACATGCCCACAGAGTGGCACTGGTCGCTGGCCGCACATATCACTCCGGCGCAGATGTCTTCACCTCCGCAGACACCACTTGTGCACTGGTCATTGACGGTGCCCGACAAACGATCGTCACACGGAACACCGTTAGGCACTATCGTTTGGACACACTTGTCATTCTGGCATGATGCCTCGTGGCATGCATCAATTGCTTTGCACTCTACAGCACAGGCTACCTTGCCCACACACGTTCCGTACTGACACCTGTCGTCTGTCGTCATGCTATTACCATCGTCACACACCGCACCGTCCTGTTTCGCAGGATATATGCAGAGCCCGTTCTTTGGATCGCAAGTTCCCGTCAGGCTGCATGGCCCCACATTGCTGCACGTCACCGTCGCGCACAAATCTCTGCCCATACACTTGCCATTCTCGCACATGTCATCCACTGTTTTAGGGTTGTTGTCGTTGCATGCAGTGCCGTCGTGGACCGTTCTCTGAATACAGACTTCATTTTCGCAAGTTGCCAGGTGACAGTGAGGTTCCGTGGGTCTGCAAAGATCGTTCTTGCACACGATAGGGGAGATGCATGCCCCTGCCTGGCACAGGTCGTTCGTAGTTGTTAGGTCGCCGTCATTGCAGGTGGACCCGTCTGGGAGACGCACGTCCACGCACAGTCCTGTTCTGATGTCACACTCGCTTACCTTGTGGCAAGCATCGGGTTTGGTGCATATTATACCACTGCACTTTGATACTCCTTCGCACTTGCCCTGGTTGCAGGTGTCGAAGAACGTCTCGGGGTTGCCATCGTTGCAGTAGCCGTCTTTGAATTCGATGGCGCAGCCCCCACGTACACAGACAGGGACTTGGCATTCAGGTGATTGTGTGGTACAGGTGCGTGCGCCGCACACCACACCCCCACCACAAGACCCACCAGTGCACCTGTCGCCAACGGTGTTTGGATTCCCATCATCACACGACACTCCATCCAGCTTGGCAGGCATAGTGCATATCCCGGTTCGAGGGTCACAAGCCCCTGTTTCGTGACACTGCGAAGCAGGCGTGCAACTTACACCATCGCACTTATCCTCACCCCTGCATACACCTGCTGTGCAGATGTCATTGAGCGTGAGTATGTTGCCGTCGTTGCAGGTGGAGCCGTCGTACCTAGCGCGCTGTGCACAGCTGCCCTGCGTGTTGCAATAAGGAGTGTAGCACTCTCCAATCGGTTTGCACACTGCCCCACCACAAACCACTGTACCTCCACACACGCCATTTGTGCACTGGTCATCCACGGTCTGAGGTTCGTTGTCGTCACAAGGAGTTGTCTCGGGTGCTAAAGGATCGGAACAAAGCCCGGTGCCTGGGTCACATGCACCTGCGATGTGACAGCTATCGCTTGGGGCGCACACAACGCCAGGACATCTATCGAGCATGCAGCAGGTGGTATCGCACCCACCAGAGGGACAGTTGACCAGGGGATGGTTTGCCACGAGCTGCGTTGACGAGCACTGCCTGACGTCAAATGCAGAGCATTTTTCGCAGCAGATGGCTTCGTTGCAGTTACGGCACAACACAGATGACGCGTCAAAGCGTAGCACACATGTGGTTGGGGTGAATGTATCACAGGTCGACAACGGGAGACCTTGACACACACCCGCCTTGCAGAACTCTTCATCTCCGCAAGGAGTGTCATCAGGAAGCATAGGAGCAGAACACCTTCCTGTCAGAGGGTCACACACACCAGTAGAGTGGCATGAATCAACTTGTGTGCAAACCACGTTGAGACACTTGTTTATGCCCCTGCACACCCCCCCGGTGCATTTGTCTGTGACCGTTCGCCCATTGCCGTCGTCACACACAGACCCATCAGGCTTCACCACCTGTGTGCACCGAGAGCCCTGGCACACAGCAACGTGACAGGCATCTAAGGCCGTACATTTCACACCTTCACAGAATGTAGAGCCGATGCAGTTCCCAGCAAGGCACTCGCTCACAGTGCTGGCGGGGTCTTGATCGTCGCAAGGCGTGCTATCAGCCACGAGTTGGGTCATGCACAAGCCCGTCTCGGCCTCGCATGTAGCTGCAGTGTGACAGTCGTCTGGGAGTGTGCAGGGATTTGCACATTTCGCCTCTCCGGCACATACACCACCAAGGCACCTGTCGCCCACTGTGGCGTCGTCCAGGTCATCGCAAGGCGTTCCGTCAGGACGTGTTGTCTCGGAGCAACCCCCCGAGGCAGTGCAGGGCCCTGCAGCAGTGCACTGAGATGACGGATAACACGCAGTGCCTGAACAGATGTCGCCCCTTGTGCAAACACCTGAGATGCACCTTTGCCCGTTACCGCAAACAGTCCCATCCGCCTTAGGTGGGTAGTCACACAGGCCTGAGCGAGGGTCGCACGTGCCAGAGTTTAAGCATGGATTTTGAACACGGCAGATGACATCCTCGCAGAGCAGAGTCCCTACGCAAGTACCCGACTGGCAGGTGTCCCCTACCGACAGGGTGTTGTCGTCGTTGCAATCAGTATTGTTGGCGAGAATGACCGGGACGCATGTGCTGCCGCTGCAAGTCACGGTGTGGCACCCATCTTTGCTGTTGCAGACATTGCTCCCACACAAAATGTTGGAGATGCACACCCCTGAGATGCACTTCGACGTCGTGGCAGGGTTTCCATCGTCACATAAGATACCGTCGGCTTTCCTAGGGTCGGTGCAGAAGCCAGTCACGGGGTCACAGACACCTGCATTGTGGCATTGATCCGAGGGGTTACAAACGATGCCGGTGCACTTGTCAGTGATGACGCACACGCCCGCTTGGCAGGACCCAGCACGACCTGCGCAAGGAGCGCCGTCGGCTTTAGAGGGCGTAGTGCACATCCCAAGAGGAACATCGCACACACCCGGTGAATGGCACTCATCAATGGGCGTGCAGACAAGGTTTTCGCATGGGTTCCTTCCAACGCACCGTCCAGCCAGGCACTGGTCGTCCATGGTCGAGTTGTTCTCATCATTGCACGGCAAGCCATTCTCCTTGGGAACTTCTCCACACACCGTGCTATTGCATACTGCGTACGTGCAGGGCCCTGAGGGCACGCACGTCGAAGTACCGCATGCAACTGTCCCGCTGCATCCTGTGCCAGGAATACACTGGTCATTTGCTGTCACCGTCCTTCCATCGTTACATGGGGTTCCCATTATCTGTGGTGGATCGCTGCACTGGCCTGTCGCGGTATCGCAGACACCAGCAAGATGGCATTGATCGCTTGGTTGACACACAACACCGTTGCAGCGTGGCTCACCTCTACAGACGCCATTGACACACTGGTCTGGGACAGTGTTGCTGTCGCCGTCATCGCAGGGCAACAAGTTCGGCTTCAAAGGGTTGGTGCACTTGCCGTTGGCCAGACACACGCCCACAAGATGGCATTGACTCAAAGGATTGCAGATTACACCAGCACACAAGTCTACTCCGACACATTTACCGCCGTTGCAAGTATCGTTGCTTGTTCTCGGGTTTGTGTCGTCACACGGTGTGCCGTCGGTCACTGCAATGGTCGTGCATGACATCCCAGTACAGAGAACGTTGTGGCACGCATCGGGAGACTGACAGACGGACCCTGCACAGGTCACCTCACCACGACAGTACCCGTTGTAGCAAAGGTCCACAGCTGTCACGGAGCTACCGTCGTCGCAGCCAGTGCGGTCTGTCTTCTTCTGGTTTTCACACAAGCCTGTCAGCTGGTTGCAAATGTTTTGCGTGTGGCACTGGTCACTGGGCAAGCAGGTCACCCCAAGGCACAAGTTACTGCCCCGACATGTTCCTTGCATGCAGCGATCGTCAAATGTCGCAGCATCACCATCGTCGCAGAAGCTATTGCCAGGTACCAACGGTGTTGTACAGACTCCCGTCGAAGGGTCGCAGGTGCCAGGCTCGTAGCACTGCATGACACTCGTGCATTTCACATTTTCACACAGCCCCACACCGCGGCATATCCCACTCCTGCACGCGTCCTTTGTGGTCGTGTGGTCACCGTCATCACACGGAGCCCCGTCCTGCCGCACAACCTCCAGACACGTTGCGGCGTTGCATGTTATTATTTTGCACTGCGCGGCTTTGTTGCAAACAGTTCCCTGGCATGTCATGTTTCCTGCGCACACACCTGCTGTGCAGCTGTCACCTGTCGTTTCAAGATTGTTATCATCACAGGGCGTCCCATTAGGCGCTTCAGCCACAACGCACATATCATTGACGCAAGTAGAGGTGCGACAGCCTGTCGACACGCAAGGCCGGACATCACATCTGTTTTGTCCTTTGCAAGTACCCCGCACGCAGCGATCGAGCACAGTTGCGTCATTGCCGTCATCACACGGCGTCTCGTCAGGCTTGAGACTTGTCACGCATTGCCCTGTCCTTTGGTCACAGATTCCGGAATTCTCACACTGCCCACCCACGTTGCATGTTACTCCTTGGCAAAGATCCAAACCCAGACAGACACCTGCCTGGCAGGAGTCCTGGACGGTTTTGGGGTTGTCATCGGTGCATTTCGTTCCGTCCGCCTGTGGGACAATGCGGCAAACATCACCGACGCAGCTCACGGAGGTGCACGTGGTCGGAGACTTGCACGTAGTCTTGCAAGGCACAGTGCTAACGCAGTGCCCGTTGAGACACGTGTCGACAGGGGTCACCGCGTTGGCATCATCGCAAGTCGTACCATCCGCTAACTTCGGCTCTGTACAGAACCCTGTCTGCGGGTCGCAGCTGCCTGCACCGTGACATTGGTCTACTGCAGTGCAAGTCACACCTGCGCAGAGATTCGTCCCTTTGCACACACCGCTGCTGCACTGGTCACTCACCGTAAGTGGGTTGCTATCGTCACATGCTGTGCCGTTCGGTAGCACTGTCACACCGCATACACCGAGGACACAAGAAGTGCGCGTGCAAGGCCTTGTGGGGCAGTTCATTGCGCTACATGGATCTACTCCCACACATTGACCGGAGACACACTTGTCGCCAAGGGTTGTGCTGTTCCCGTCATTGCATGGTGTGTTGTCTGGCTTCTCGATTGTGATGCAAGTGTTCCCCGAACATTCAGGCTTGAAGCATTGAAGACCAGTCGAGCAGACGTTCACCCCGCACGGAACCGATCCCGAACACGTTCCAGATATGCACTTGTCGTCAATTGTCTTAGAGTCACTGTCGTCACACAAGGTGCCATCCTGGTTGGGCGGATCCGTGCACTTCCCTGTAAGTGGGTCGCAAACGCCCGCGCTGTAGCATGCTCCACTCGACATACAAGTGACGGACGCACATAAATCCATGCCACTGCACACACCGGCTTTGCATACGTCCTGCCCTGTTGACGAGTCACCATCATCGCAAGGGGTACCGTCTGCAAGCGGTGTCGAAGTGCAATTGCCATTCTTACAAGTCCCAGTACGGTAGCACTGCGTCAAGGGATAGCACACTACCCCAGTGCAAAGATCGTCTTCTGGCACACATGCCCCGGCCAAGCAGCCACCAGGCCTTGACACGGTGAAGTCGAAGCAAGACGTGCTGTCAGGTTTTCTAACTTGCAAACACTTGTCAGCAACGCATGAGGGTGTGAGACACTGCGAAGTCGAGAGGCACGACTGGGAACACATAACGCTCCCAACGCAGTTTCCGCTGACGCAGCTATCACCCGTGGTCGCTGGGATTCCGTCATCACACGCAGTGCCGTCGGGAACGGAACCGTACGCGCATGTTCCCGTAGTTCGGTCACAAGCTGATTGCAGACATGCCGATGGCGATGGAGGGCATTGCACGTTCAGGCACTGGTCCACACCACCACACACCCCGTCAAGGCACACGTCATCGAAAGTGTATACGCTCTGGTCGTCACAGTGAGTGTAGTTCGCCTTAGAAGGGTAAACACATGCACCAGTGGCAGGGTCACACTCCACGTCGTGGCACTGGCTGATCGCGAAACACACTACTGAAGTACACTTCGATACGCTAACACATTTCCCTCCCAAGCAGGCATCATTCCATGTAGAGGGGTTGTTGTCATTGCAGGACAAACCATCAGTCACCGCCACTGTCGAACATGTGGTCCCCGAGCACAAGGGTCTCATGCACGGCTGGTTTGTGCCGCACCTTCCGGACCCGCATGTGACGTCACCCTTGCAAACCCCAGTAGTGCAGACGTCGTTTGTCGTGCGCACATCCCCATCGTCGCAAGGCACTCCGTCACTCAGCGTCGGGTCGCTGCACAGACCTGTAAGGTCATCACAGGCACCTACACCATGGCAGGAATCGCTCGCATTGCAGGCTACATTTAAACACTTCTTGACACCGATGCAAGTGCCGAAAGTACAAACGTCGTTGGTTGTTGTGCCGTCACTGTCGTCACAAGGCGACTGATCAGGTTTCATGCGGTCAGTGCACAGGCCTTGGTAACACAGCCCGTTCTGGTAGCATTGGTTCTTCGGTTTGCACACAACACCAAAACATGTGTCGACACCCTGGCACACACCAGACTGGCACCTGTCGTTGGAGGTGGCGCGGTTGCCATCATTGCAGGCAGCCCCGTCGGGCTTCACAACTTCCACACACCGCATTCCCTCACATACAGCAGAGTAGCACTGGGGTCTTGATGTTGTGCAGTTAACGCTGCCGCATGGCGCCACACCAATGCAAGCCCCCTGTATGCACTTATCGTCGATTGTCTCGGCAACGCCGTCGGTGCACGGTACACCGTACGCCTTTGCTGGATCCGAGCACAACCCTGTAGCTGAGTTGCATGTTCCTGCGTCGTGGCATTGGTCACTCCCCTGGCACACTACACCCACGCACTTGTCAACACCCATGCAAACGCCCGCCTTGCACACATCGTCTGTAGTCGTTACGTTGCCGTCGTTACAAGGCGTCCCGTCTGCGACAACCTCGTCAGAGCACACGTTGCTCTTGCAAACAGGCTTGCGGCACCTAACAGAGCTGCTTACACTGCAGTTCGAGCTGCCGCATTGGATGAACCCAGTGCAGACGCCAGCGTCACAGGTGTCACCTAGCGTTTCAGTACTCCCGTCGAAGCAAGCACTACCATCAAGCTTAGGAGGGTCGGAGCATAGTCCGGTCCCCAGGTCACAAACACCTACATCGTGGCACTGGTCGGAAGCAGCACAGACGACACCATTGCAAGCTTGCAAGTCAATGCAGCATATGCTTGGCGTGCAGCCTGACGGTGGGCACTGTACGGATAAGTCTACTGTGAAGCCTACACCACAGCCGATGAAGCTTTCACAGGTTTTCGTCGTCCCAATGCAAAGGCCGCTTTGGCACTCGTCGAGCGTCGTTTTCGGATCACTATCGTCGCAAGGCGACCCGTCGGGTCTGATGGGCGTCGTACATGTGCCGGACGCATCGGAGCACACACCATCCAAGTGGCACTGGTCAATGCTGCTGCAGACAACACCCGTGCACTTAGTAGTACCCTTGCAAACACCTGCGACACATACATCATTTTGCGTGGCGCTGCTGCCATCGCTGCAGGTGGTGCCTTGAGGGCGCATCACTTGCGAACAGGTACCTAGCGTGCAATCGCTTCTGAAGCAAACAGGATCCAAGGCACGGCAAGATATACCGTTGCACTGAATCGTGCCCACACATACACCTGCCTTGCACATGTCGTTCTGGGTCGAGGCATCACCATCGTCGCACGGCGTGCCGTCTGTCAGCACTGGGTCGCTGCAAACACCGTTGGAACACAAGCCTGGTGCGTGGCACTGATCCGTGCTAGTGCAAGCCATAGTATCACATGGGTTGTTCCCAGCGCACACGCCGCCTATGCACCTGTCGCTGATTGTCCCGTCCAAACCATCATCGCAAGGCGTGTTATCCGTTTTGTTTTCATAGGTACATTTCCCTGTTGCAACATCACACACACCAGCTCGCAGACACTGACTCACAGCACCGCACGTCACATTGGTGCACCTATTGACACCCCTGCAGACACCATTCATACACACATCACCAAAGGTGGCCGGAAGGTTGTCATCACAAGCAGTGCCATCGGACTTCTGCAGTGTGATGCACGTTCCGTTGCATGCAATAGTCTGACACTGAGACGGGGTGGGGCATAATGCTGAGCCGCACTGAATGCTCCCGGAGCATATCCCTCCACCGCACAGATCGTTGATAGTGGTCGGGTTGCCGTCGTCACACGAAGTCCCGTCAGGCCGTTGAATTTCCGTGCAGAGGCCAGTATTGACGTCACAGATGCCAAAATCATGGCAGTCGTCAGCAGGTGCACATAAGACACCTAAACATTTCTGCCTCCCCCCACAAAGCCCTGCTTTGCAAACGTCACCCGTTGTTGTAACGTCACCGTCATCACAGTCTGTGCCGTCGGGCTGGAGAGGACGCGTGCACAGACCTGTGTACGGTTCGCACGTACCAGTTCTGTGGCATTGTGAAGTGGCAGGGCAGACCGTGGCTTGGCACTGCTGAATGCCCTGACATACGCCCTGCATGCAAGTATCGTTGAGTGTATTGATGTTGTTGTCATTGCAGGGCGTGCTGTCGGGAGCAAGGGCGTACTTGCAGATGTGTCCGTCGCACACGGGGACTTGACAGGACCTCGTTGCAGCACAGCTTGACGAGCCACACACAAGAGTACCAGCGCATATCCCTGCCACGCATTGGTCGTTGTTCGTAATCGGGTTGTTGTCACTGCATGCAGACCTATCCTGCTTCACCGGATCGGTGCACAGCCCGGTCTTGACGTCGCAGACACCAGCGTAGTGGCAGTCGTCGCTCGGCATGCACACAACACCTTCACACATGTTCCTGCCCTTGCAAACACCTGACCTGCATACGTCCTCAATCGTAAGGTCGTTCCCATCGTTGCAGGGTGTGTTCGTTGGCTGTGCAACCGCAGTGCACAACCCAGTTGAGCTGTCGCACTGTCCAGCTTCGTAGCATTCGCCAACCGAGATGCACACCACGCCATCACACAAGTCGACCCCGATGCAGAGGCCGCTTGCACATGTATCACTCGACGTGGCGGGATTTCTGTCGTTGCAGGGCGAGCCGTTGGGAAGCGGTACCTGTGTGCATGACGACCCGACGCAGATTGGCTTGTTACACTGGTCGGCAAGACACAAAGTGCTACCGCAAGTTAGTTCCCCCTTGCAAACCCCCTTGATGCACACATCGCCTGTTGTGGAAGGGTTGCCATCGCTGCAAGTTGTCCCATCCGGCTTCATTGTGTCGGAACAGAATCCCACCACAGGGCTGCATGTTCCCGCGTAGTGGCAATCGTCAGAAGCCGTGCATACCACATTGGCACAGCGATCGGCACCCACGCAGACACCTAGACGGCACGAGTCACCTGACGTCGCAGGGTTTCCATCGTCGCAAAGCTTGCCCTCTGGAGCATTGGGGTTCGTGCAGACACCGTTTTGGCATGTACCAGCATCATGACACTGGTCACTGGGGGTACAGATCACACTGTCGCACAAGTTGATACCAACGCACACACCACCGTAGCACTTGTCGTAGATGGTCGCTTGATTAGAATCGTCGCAGTAGGCACCGTCGATGGACCACAGCTGGGCACACGCAGTCCCATTGCAAGCAGGGGTCTGGCAGATACCGTAAGGGCAGTTCCCTGTCCCTGACGCACAGCTTGCCTCACCCACGCAGATGCCATTCCTGCACACATCATTCATCGTGGCATTGCTCTTATCGTCGCAAGGCGTTCCGTTGGGCTTCTGGGGCGTTGTGCAAACTCCTGTCGCGGTGGTGCACGAACCGGCGTCGTGGCAGCTACTCTCAGGGCTGCACTGCTTCCCACCACAGGCGGGCTCACCGCAGCAAACACCCTCCAAACATGCGTCACTGACCGTCATCGGGTTGCCATCGTTGCACGGTGTGAAATCTGGCTTCAGGGTGATGATGCACTTGTCAGTGCTGTCGCAGGTGGCAGTGTGGCAAACGGATGGGGACACGCATGAAGATGTATCACACAGCGCATCTCCGACACATGCACCCTTGACGCACCTGCTGTTTACAAGGTTCATCGGGTGGATGCACGGCGATCCGTCGGGTCTCTGCAGTTGCTGGCAACCTGTGCCGTCGCAGACCGCAACGTGGCACTGGTCTACCGCTCGACAATCCGTTTTACAAGTGATGAGCCCCGCACAGTAGCCTGCCGTGCAGACATCGTCTGTGGTCGATGCGTCACGGTCGTCGCACGGCGTGCCATCAGGTTTGATAGGGTTGCTGCAGACGCCTGTTATGATGTCGCATCTGCCCACAGCATGACATTGGTCCAGCGCTGCGCATGGAGAGCTGCAGCGAAGCCAACCTTTGCAGACACCAATCTGACACACGTCGCCCGTCGTGTCGGGGTCCTCATCGTCGCATGCCACGTTGTCTGGAAGGTTGATGACAGTCGTCACACCTGTTTGGAAATCGCACAGACCAGCACGCTGGCACTGATTCAGCACACACGGCGTGTTCATGCACTGGTCGGTTCCCCTGCAGACACCGTTAACACACATGTCATTTGTTGTTCGAGGATTCCCGTCATTACAGTTTCTTCTATCATCTATGGCCACATGCTTGCACTGTGCACCTTCGCACACATATTGGTGACATTGTTGAGGTTTGGGGCACACAGTGGAGCCACACACAATGCTGCCAGAACACACACCCGACACGCACTGATCGCTAGTGGTTTTCGGGTTTGAGTCGTCGCAAGTCTTGCCATCTGCTGCAGCAGGCTCCGAGCACAGCCCTGTGGTAGAGTCACACAAGCCAGCTTCCCTGCACTGGTCTGTCGGGTAGCATACAATGCCAACGCACCTGTCAACTCCCACGCACATGCCTTGTTGGCAGCTGTCCACAACCGTTTGCGGGTTGTTGTCATCGCAAGGCGTGTCGTTGCTCTTCTGGGGGTCACTGCACTTCCCTGTCTGTGGGTTGCATACGCCAGCAACATGGCATTGACTTTTCGCTTTGCACACGACCCCTGCGCACAGATTCGTACCGCTACACAGCCCTCCACTGCACTTATCACTGATGGTCAGAGACGACCCATCGTTGCAAGGGGTGCCGTCTGTTTTTGCTCTGCTCGAGCAAGTGTTGCCTGCGCAGACAGTAAGCTTGCACTGGTCAACAGCAGGACACGGGCTTGTGGAGGTACCGCAAAATATAATGCATGATGCGCCTGATGCGTCATAGGAGCGGGTCGCGTCGCAGACCATATTGATTGATGCAGTGGGCTGCCCTTGCCCAGGGTAGCACGTGGGGGCACACATTTGCCCAGTCACTAGGACATTGCACCCTGAGTAGTCGACATTGCCGTTGGCGTTAGTCGAGGGGCCTGCAGTGCAGGTGTTTGGGACACACGTCACACCTGCGGAAAACCTTCCTGACGCGTCACAGCTTAGCGCAACAACACTTGATGCAGAGAGGCCTGCAGGGCAGCCTACGTTGCATGTGTCGCCTGTCGCTTTCGACGAGCAGTCGCTGTAGTCGATGCCTGCTATCGGAGCAACAGGGCTCGTGCAGTTGTTTGGCGTGCATTCAGAGGGGGCCACATAAGACCCGTTACCCAAACACGCCAGCGAGAAGTTCCCGTTCGTGGAGTACCCAGGGCTGCACTGCGGGACGCAGAATTGTCCGCTGCTGAGTGTATTGCACGGTGTGTAGTCTGTCCATATCTTAGGGTCGATTGGATTGGAGCACGCGTTCGGGGTGCACACAATCCCAGAAGTGTCATTGTAAGACCCAGAGAGACACTTCAGCGTGAAGGGCCCACCTGATGCCTTTGTGAAGCCGATCATGCAGCGAGGTGTACACAGTTGACCGGTTATCAAAGCATTACATTCAGTATAATCCGTGTTAGGAGCAGGTTGAACAGGACCGGACCCGCAACGGAATGCAGAATTAGGCAGACACCGAGCGTCAGAAGCGTTGTAGCCCCCGTTGACGCACACAAGCGAGATCGACCCAACAGCTGTGTACCCTGAAATGCACTCAGGCACGCAACTATCGCCTGTCCTTAGCGCGTTGCACGCACTGTAAATCGCAGGCGGATCAAGCCCACTACTCGGACCTGCTGTGCAAGGGTCTGGCAGGCAGGCTGCACCTGAAGCGTCAAACGTGTTGTTTGCTTGACAAATCACTTGAGTCGATCGAATCGAGTACCCATCAGGGCACACTGGGTTGCAAGTTCCTCCCGTCACAAGCTGCGAGCACAGTGAAATATCTGCGATAGGTGGCGCGTTGTAAGCACCATTAAAGCACCTGGTAGGGTCACACGTCGCACCAGAAGCATTGTAGAACGTGTCAGGGCAGACAAGGATGAAGGACCCCACTGGCTGATACCCGATAACACACTGCGGGGTGCAGGAGTCTCCCGTGTACATTGTGTTGCACGCGTCGTAGTACGCAGACCCATCTGTGTCGGAGGTTGGCCCGCCCGAACAGGCACTGACGTTGCAAATAGCACCTGCGGCATCATAATTTCCTGAGACGCAGAGAAGAGGAAAAGACCCCACCTGAACATAGCCAGGGTCACACTCCGGCACACAAATTTCACCAGTCACTTGCGAGTTGCAAACCGTGTAGTTAGTGTTGGGGTACACGTTCACGTTCGGGCCGTTCTGGCAGTCCTGTGCCACACACGTGGCTGCCGAGGCGTCGTACCCACTAGCGTTGCAAAGCAAAGATATCGTGTCATTCAACAAGTATCCAGATGTGCACACAGGGGAGCACACGTCACCTGTTTTCTGAGAGTTGCAGTTTGTGAAGTCAGCGCCCACTGATATGCTGGCGATAGGTCCAGCAGTGCATGGGTACGGCACACACGTCACCCCGTTAGCGTCGTACCCGCCAGGTACGCACGTCAAGGTAAAACTCCCGCTCACAGTGTAGCCGTTCGCGCAAACTGGTGTGCAGGTACTGCCTGACGTTAGGACATTACAACTTGTGTAGTCTGCGTTCACATCTGCCCCTGTGGAAGGCCCAGAAGCACACATCTGGGGATTACACGTTGCCCCCGATGCATTGAATCTGTTCCCCACACACGCAAGCACAAATGACCCGTCGAGGGTGTACCCATTATTACAAGTAGGCGTGCAGGTGTCGCCTGATCGCATTGCGTTGCAGCCTGCGTACACTGCATTCGGGTCAGCATCGCTGCTGGGTCCACTCAAGCACGTCAGGGGTTCACAGACCGTGCCGCTTGCGTTATAAGTCGTATTGACGCAGGTGAGCGTGAAGGAGGACGACAGTCTGTACCCAGCACTGCAGCTCGGGGTGCAAGTCTTCCCTGACGTTAAGCTGTTGCACGCTGTGTACGACATCTGGGGGTCCATGGTGCCAATGAGCGGCCCGCCGCTGCAGGAAGACGCAGCACAGGATGCACCAGCAGCGCTGTACTGGTTAGAGTTGCAAATCAGAACGAACTGCCCCACAGGATGGTACCCTGTCCGGCACTGCGGAACACATACTTGCCCAGACACCATGTTGTTGCACTGCGTGTAGATAGCATTGGTGTCCGTGTTCAAGGACGCACCATTCAAGCATGTGTTAGGGGTGCAAGTAGCACCCGCTGCATCGTAGGCACCAGCCACACATTGCAACACGAACGAGCCTGAGGGAGTGTAGCCACTATTACATGTCGGCGTGCACGTCTGCCCAGTGGCCATGGCGTTGCATGCTGTGTACACAGCTTGAGGATCAACATTGGAGTTAGGGCCACTGGTGCAACCATTAGCTGTACACGTAGCGCCTGCTGCATTGTATCGGTTCCCCACGCACGCTAGGGTAAAGGACCCAGCCACGGTGAAGCCCACCTTACAGGTCGGTGTGCAAACATTGCCGGTCTTCAACGAGTTGCAGTTCGTGTAGTCAGCGTTGACGTCGTTGTTGGCGTTGGGTCCACCGACGCAGTCGCTGCACACAGAGCCCGAGGCGTCGTATGTGTTGCCATTGCAGACGAGGTTGAAGACTCCTACCCTGGTGAACCCTGCGTTGCACGTGGGGGAACATGTTTGGCCCGTTAATAGTGCATTGCAAGTCGTGTAAACAGCCTGGGCGTCTGCCCCTGTTGCGGGCCCTGCTGTACATGGGTTCGCAACGCACGTGGCGCCAGCAGCAGAATACGTAAGAGTGCTGCATGTCAATGTGAAGCTCCCGCTAACCGTGTACCCCGTGCTGCAGGTGGGTGTGCAAGTCTGTCCCGTAGTGAGCGCGTTGCAGGCAGTGTAGTCGGCATTAGGGTCGGCGCTTGACGACGGCCCGTTGGTGCAAGCATTCGCTGCACATGTGGCGCCTGCGGCGTTGTACTGCGTGGCCGTGCAAGTGAGGGTGAACGATCCAGTCACCGTGTAGCCGGCGTTGCATGTTGGGGTGCATATCTTGTCCGTGATGAGCGCGTTGCAAGCTGTGTACTGTGCATTTGCATCTGCATTCATGTTTGGGCCACCACTACACGAGTTTGCAGAGCATGTCGCCCCAATCGCAGAATAGTAAAGGTTGTTGCAGATCAGCTTTATGCTTCCCACAAGATGGAAGCCCGTTGCGCATGCAGGAGTGCACACCTGCCCGCTGACCATGGAGTTGCACAAGGTGTATGTTGCTGCACCGTCAATGTTTGAGTTGGGCCCATTGCTACAGGCGTTGGGAATGCATGATGCACCAGCGCCATTGTAATTCCCGCTAGTGTCACAACTAAGGGTGAAGCTACCCGACTGTGTATAACCAGAGGTGCAGCTTGGGACGCACGTGTTACCCGTGACCAGTGTATTACACCCGGTGTATACGGCAGCAGGGTCGGAGTTGATGCTGGGGCCTGCTGTGCATGCATTCGCTGAACACGTAGCACCGCTAGCATCATAGTTCAGACCTGTGCAAACCAGAGTGAAAGACCCAGACGCGGTGTAACCCGTGGTGCATGTAGGTGTGCAGGTCTGACCAGTGGTCAGAGTGTTGCATGTAGAATACGAAGATTTCGGGTCAGCACCAGTGATAGGCCCGTTGACGCAGGAATTGGCTACGCACGTGGAGCCTGCTGCAGAGTACTTGCTACTCACGCAGTTCAGCACAAAAGATCCCGACACCGTGTAGCCTGTGCCGCATGTTGGTGTGCAGGTCTGGCCGGAAACCATTGCATTGCACAAGGTGTAGACGGCATTCGCGGCAGGTGTCGTGGGACCGCCAGCGCAGTCACTGGGCACGCACCGCACAGCTGACGCGTCGTAGGTGAGGGACGTACACACGAGAGCCAAAGCACCAGATGCCGTGTAGCCACTAGCGCAAGCAGGGGTACACGCTTGACCTGTCACCATGGCGTTGCAGGATGTGTAGGTGGCTTGGGGGTCGCTCCCCGAGGAAGGACCCGACGTGCACGCATTGGCAGTGCATGTGGCACCAGCAGCATTATAGTTTCCGCCAGTACATGAGAGAGTGAAAGAGCCGCTCGCTGTGTATCCTGTGTTGCAGGTTGGTGTGCACATCTGCCCGCTGTTCAGTACATTGCATGCAGTGTAGGTGGCTTGCGGGTCAGCGTTAGCACTGGGACCGCTTGCGCACGCCGACGCAGAACAGACAGCCCCCGTGGCATCATACGTGCCGCCGACACATTTCAGGACGAACGACCCACTGACCGTGGACCCCGGCATGCATGAGGGAATGCATACTTGTCCAGAGACCATCGCATTGCAAGATGTATAGTCGGCGGTTGCATCAGCCCCCGTGCTGGGCCCGCCGGTGCAGACATTGGTGCTGCATGTCGCGCCAGCAGCGTTGTACCGACCAGCAGTGCAGAAAAGGCTGATACTGCCGACGACGGTGAAGCCAGCCGTGCACGTTGGGGTACAGGTCTGCCCTGTTGCAAGGGAGTTGCAAGACGTGTAGTCTGCGAAGGGATCCGTGTTCGACGAAGGCCCGCTGCTGCAGGTGTTGGGCGTGCACGTAGTGGTGGATGTATATCTCCCGCCGACGCAGTTTAACACGAAGCCGGAGGAAGGGGTATAACCGGTGATGCAGGTAGGGGTGCACAGCTGTCCGGAAGAAAGAGAGTTGCAAGATGTGTAGACGGCAAGTGCGTTGGGGTTGTTGGGACCACCTGCACAGGAAGACCCAGTACAAGTGAACCCAGCAGCGTCAAACGCAGAACCGATGCATATAAGAGAGAAGGAAGAGCCAGATGGCGAAAAGCCGGACTGGCATGTTGGGGTACAGGATTGCCCTGTACGCTGAGAGAGGCATGAAGTGTAGACAGCGTTCGGATCTGCGTTGGCACTGGGCCCGTTCACGCAGGTGTTCGGCTCGCATGTTGCCCCAGTGGCATCATACTGTAGAGATGCATCACACTGCAACACAAATGAACCTTGTACGCTATACCCAGGCGCACAGTCAGGCACACACACTTGACCAGTTACCAAGCTGTTACAACTCCCATACGCTGCAAATCCATTCGTTCCAGACCTCGGGCCGTTGGTGCACTGTCCATCCACTGCAATTGCCCATGTTGCTATAAGTATACCCACGTATGGGCGTTGCCACCTCATCAGGGTGCGGGTCACAAAACCCCCCCTGGGGTGCAATTCGGGGGAAATATTATAAATACAAAAAAGAAGAAGAAGAAGAAGAAGAAGAAAAGAAGAAGGAGAACAATGGATTTCTTTTGTCAATAACTCAACTAATTCGTTTGTAAAAAAAAATGGGGCTTTGATTGCAACACTAGGTGGCGTTAAGCGTGCAATGCATGCAAAAAAAAAATAAATAAATAAATTTCAACAAAAAAGGACTTTTTAGAGAAAGGAAGGAAAGGAAAAAAAAAAAAAAAAAAAACAGCGCCTATTTTTTTTCTTTTCTTTTTTACCTTCCCTTTTTTTTTTTTTGGTATTTCCTTTTTTTTTTATCTATTACATAGCTCGTCAATTAAAAGGCTATGTGAAAAGAGGGAGGGGAAGACACATGTAAAAAAACCTTCCCCCCTCCCCCCCTTTTTTTTTCTCGAGAAACTCTAGATGGAAGAAAGAAAATAAACGCACCGGAAGAAAGAGGGGAAGAAATACTACTTCTATCTTTTTTTTTTTTCATTTTTTTTTTTTTTTTCCAACCGTTGTTGTAGTTCAAACACCGATCTGTGTGAGAGAGTGTGTTGTCTCAAATTGTCCCTCCCCCTCCCCCGGTAACATACTGAATGGTAATCATCGTCCTTACTATACTGTGAAAAGAGTGTAAGAGGGTTATCAGAGAGGGCCTCATTAGGGTCTATGGGATGGGCAGGGCCCGTTCGTATTTGATGGTTCTGAGCACGAGACAAAGGCTGTACACCCCTGCCACGGCCTCGGGTCATAGGAGGCTGCGAGGTAGCCCTACCGTTGATCGACCGCTGGGTTGGAGACAACAGTTGATTGTTGTCGAAGGACGCATTTCTGTAAGAGGACAACACTACAGGTACCGACGCCCTCCTCTGGTCGTTAACATCGTCATCAGAGGAAAAATCACTTTTTTTTTTTTTTTTTTTTTTTTTTTTTTCCCCTTTTATCATACACATCCTCATGCATCTCAACCTCACGGCCAACACCAGAATCGAGAGATTTGGCATCAGCGTCTTCATCAGATTTCTTCTGATAACGACGCCTGCTGCACATTCTATTTTTTTTTTTTTTTTTTTTTTTTGTTTTGTTTTTTTTCCAGTTTTTGACATACCTGCTGACCACTCTTATCGGTTCAAAGATCAACACATTGAACACAAACCCCGCTAAAAATGTTTTTATGTATCTTTCTTCCTGCTTGTCTGTGTTGTACTCTGACGTTCCGAGGAACATGGCCACGCTCGCTGCAAAGGGAAGCGTGAAGTAGAACACACGCCAGATTTTACTGCCGACGGTCACTTCGCCAACGGGCTCCTCGGGGTCGGGCTTTTCAAAAAGATCTGAAGCGGGTTTTTTTTCAAACACTTCCCCTGGTTGTAATGCCACGAAATCGAATGTCGGGGGGATCAACGACCCCAGCAGCCCGATCAACATCCCGTAAACAGGCCACGTGCCCATGTCCACCTCCCACTCGTAGTTGTTGCTGCTGTTCGGGTAAAACAGGGTAATGGTGCCCCACCCGTCGATTATAAAAATAGCCATTACAACAGCTTTGTGTATTTTGGTATAATGGAAGCCGGGAAGCTTTCTAAAGGCGATGCGTGTCCAGTAATGAGTCAGCAAGAACTCCTTTGGGAGTGAAATGTCGCTCGACGCTGGGCTCATGATGAAGTGGCCTGCAAGAAGCCTCGTCATAACAGTCACCAGCACCAGGACCATTGCAGCACCCCATACCACGGGCAAGGATCTACACGCAAAACAGGAATTGTTCGGGTAATCCCGTTCTGTCATCCCCGTAACGAGGATGTCTTCGCTGGTCGAGACCAGAACCTGTCCTGCCCGCGAGGTTGTTGCGGTGCCCGACACTGTACCTGAGTACTTTCCGACAAGCGATGTGGTCGTGACTTGGTTCACTCCGTTCTTGACAAGCTTCCAGTCTGTCGTTGCCATATCCCACTCGACGACCTGGTGATCGTTTGCAGATTGATCGCTTCGCGGCCTGGACATTGTGAATGCATACTCCACATCGGGGCGAGGATCGACACCAACAGGTAGGTACCTGACCGATAAAACAGCGCTTATCGGCGTGCTTGCAGGGTATCCCCTTCCCTTGTACGGCAAGAGGTTCGCGATCTCTATCACCGTTCTGCAGATGTGAACACTGCGGATCTTTCCCTCGAAAACAACCTTGAACTTCGCGAAGTCGATCGGGAAATACGCGGTTTGCTTCTTCCCGTTCAACAGCACGGAGTGGATCCCGAAGGTCGTGCTCTGCTTGATGTAAGGCGAGCCGTGGTCGTTCGTGACAAGGATGTTTCCAAGCTCGGATTTGCAGACCTGTTCCCCAATATCATGCAGAATGACTAGGTAGTGCTTTGCAATTTGGGCATCTTGACCGCGTTTCTCTGTGATGTCGTCTTGATCGCCAATGCACTCTTTTGTAGGGCAAATCACCGGTTCGTTGACAAGCGTGCTTCTATTCATGATGGAGCCCAGTGCGTCGCCTACCTCGTTGCTCACAACACGGAGATTGTTGTGATCCGTTATGTCCCCGCAGCAATGCCCTGGGAACCTGTCCAGCCGTTCTTTCCTGCAGCATTCCGACCAAAGGGACCCTGCCTGAATGACGAGGAGATCCAGTGTTTTGAGAAGCGCGTGTTCGATTTCAGGGTTTGCGCTTGCTGTCGACAGGTCCTTTACGATGTTCGTTGCGTCTTTCACCCATCGCCCGTCGCCCCATAGCAGTTCGTCCCTGCTGATTGCTTTGACAGTCTCTAGAAGATTGTTGGCGACCTGCACCTTGTTCTGAGCTTGGTTCTGCACATTCCTCGACAGCACTGTAAGCTCGTTCTCCACACAGAACGCTGCCTTTGACTGTGAGTTCCCACTGTTGTAAGGATACCTGCACCTGCACATGAACACATTGTCGACCACGTCTTCGTCTATGCAGCGCTGCCCGCACCCGCACGGCCTCTTTGAACAATCCCCACGCGTTGGCTCCGCTTGGGCCTGTTTGATCTGTATCCCAGACACCACTGATTTCTTATTTGTGACAGCCTTCCTCAGGAGGTCCGACCATTCCCTCGCATCCCAGTTGCCCGAGATGTCCGAGATCAGTGCCTCCATGCGGTACGTGTTGGCCTCCTGGAACGTCAGCGACTCGACACAGCTACTATCAATAATACCCCCTGTGTCTCCGACGTACGTTGTAAGGTGCCCTTGAAGATCATCGGGTGGAATACTTATAGACAGCAACAGCGATAGTGTACCCTGCACAGCGGAGCTCACTGTGTCAGACACCGAGTAGCTCAGCAGTGGGAACCCTGCTTTGGTCAGCGCTCCGTTCGAGTTCTTGCGCTTGTCTTGTTCGAGTTCGCCGAGGATGAACTTGCTGGTTTCGGTCGTGTCTATTCCGCAAGGCTTTGCGATAACGCGTGCCGTTGTGATTGTAGGGGAAGAGCTGATGATCCGCGGGTGGGACAGCATGCTGCGCGGGACAGAAGTGGCCTTCGACAAGGCGTTCAGGAACAGCTCGTTGTCGTTACTGAGTCTCTGGGAGCTGATTTGCAACGTAACATTCAAAACAACGAGTACAGTGCCGACGGGCTGTGTGCTTGGGGTGGCCCGCACGGTCAGGAACTCGTACGGCTGCAACACAGGGCCGTTGAGGATGTCGTCCGAGAGCTTCGTCTGCACAGAAGCAGCGTACGAAGCAATGTTAGGTGCTGTGGTGGTGGGCCTGTTGGATACAGACACGTCGACCCCAGATTTTCCACTGCCAAGGTCGAAAATCCTTAGCCCCATCACCATGGACTCCTCGATGTTGAGCAGAGTAGAAAGACTGCGCACCAACGCACGGTCAAGCAGCACCAACGATGCGAACAACTTCGACGACGTGAACTTCACAAGCGCAATGTGCACACCAGCTGAGCAGCATTGGTCTATGGTGCACCCACCTGGCGGGCATCGCTTTGCTCTAGCATTGATGACAAGCATTTTGCATGTGCAGAGTTCAGCATCCACATTGAGGCACGTGTCGCAGCACGTGTTCCCGTCGCACACACCGAAGGGACACTCTGTTTCATTCGCATTCGGTTTGATAGCGCAAACAGCCGGAGAGGCGTCGGGGCGTAGCACGCCATTGGCGCATGTTGCCTTCACGCCTGCACACACCCCACCTCTGCATTGGTCTTGGACAGTTGCCACTTCTTCGTCGTTGCAGACCGTACCGTTAGGCTTGTTGACTTCGACACAGCTACCACCGTTGCAAGTGACCTGTATGCATGGGGTCTTTGGCGGGTTGCAGTTGATATCACCGCAGCTCACCATCCCGTAGCAGACTCCAGCCGTGCAAGTATCGTCGATGCTCTGCACCTGGCCATCGTTGCATGGAATTCCGTCGTTTGCACGCGGATCCCTGCACTGCCCTGTGAGGGTGTTACACACACCTTGCACATGGCAGTCGTCGGAAGTCCCACATACAACTCCGTTGCACTTATCTTTGCCAACACACGCCCCTGCCACACACTGGTCGTCAATTGTACTCGGGTTCCCATCGTCGCAATACGCTCCGTCGTCCTTTATTAGAACCGTGCACTTGTTAGTGATGCACACAGCCACAGAGCATTGGTTGGGTGCCATGCATTTGTATGTGCCGCAATCAGCAATGCCGACACACTGGCCGCCTAAGCAGCGGTCCGTGGTAGTGTCCTCACCATCGTCGCAGACGTTGTTGTCCGGCAGGTCCTCGTAGAGGCATCTGTTCAACGCATCGCAGCCAATGGATGTTTTGCACTCCAGCTCAGGGCATGCGGAGGTTTCGCATTGCGGCACGCCTCTGCAGATACCCTGTGAGCAGGAGTCCTTCACCGTTGCCCCGTCAAGATCATCGCATGTTGTCCCGTCAGGACGGTTCGTTGTCTCGCAGAAGCCTTGCGTATTACACGTAGGTACCTTGCACCTTGGGTCATCCACCGTGCACTTCCTCCCGAAACATGTCACGATGCTGTTGCAAGTACCCAGTATGCATTCTCCTCCACTACAAGAAGACCCGTTGGTCTTCAAAGGGTCGGTGCACCTGCCTGTGGTTCTACCGCACACACCCACAAAGTGGCATTCGCTCAGCGGCACGCAAACAACGCTCGCACATCTGTCGACGCCTTGGCATACTCCGTTCCCGCACACATCGTTTAATGTTTTATCGTTGAAGTCATCACAAGAAGACCCGTTTAGCTTGTTCGTCACAACACATGTGGTGGCATTGCACAGGGATATTTTGCAGGGATCGGGTGTGCTGCATGGTGCACCATTGCACTGGATAACACCGCTGCAGGCGCCCAAGTTGCACGTGTCGTTAGCAGTGTTTGGGAAGGAATCGTCGCAGGTGTCGGCGTACGGCTTGATAGGGTTGCTGCATGTTCCTGTCTCAAGATTGCATTGGCCTGCTAAATAGCAGTCGCTCTTCGCGCTGCAAGACACTCCGTCGCAGAGGTTCAGTCCAGAGCAGAACCCAGAGTAGCATCTGTCGTTGGTTGTCAGCGCGTTCTCATCGTTGCAAGGCACGTTGTCTAGGAGCTGTTCCCTACACTGACCACCTTCACAACTAACCGTTCTACAAGTGCTACGGGTCGGGAGGCACTGCTGGCCACCGCACATTGTAACCCCCACACAGCTCCCAGCCATGCATGAGTCCATCACTGTGGCATCGTTACTGTCGTCGCACGGTGTGGCTTCGGGCTTCTTGGGGTTGGAGCAGCGCCCTGTTTTATAGTCACACACGCCCACAGCATGGCATTGGTCAAGCGCAGTGCAGACTACGCCTTGGCAAGCATTGACTCCCGTGCAGGCACCTGTAGTGCACACATCGTCTCTTGTCGTGTTGTCATTGTCGTTGCAAGGTGTCCCATCGGCTACTGCTATGGTGGTGCATTGCGTGACGTTGACGCACGAGGGGAGTGTACACTGCGTGTTGTCTGGGCACTGTCTACTACCGCAATTCAGCGGGAAAACACATGTCCCTGCTTTGCAGCTCCCACCGTTCCCGCAAGTGCGATCGTCCTCTAATACAGGGTACTCGCACAGTCCTGTGCGTGGGTTACACACACCGGTGCCGTAGCATGGCGCACCCTGAAACCCAGGGGGCTGACATTGCACGCTGGCACATTTGTCGACCCCAACGCAGGAGCCGCTCATGCACTGATCGTCAAAGGTTTCCACGTTGTGGTCATTGCAAGGTGAGCCATCGTACCGGTCCCTCTCCCCGCAGGCACCGTTCGTACAAGTGGATGTCTTGCACGGGCCACTTAGAGTGCATGTTGTGCTGCCACAGATCACTTCACCCCTGCACATCCCCGCAACACAAACATCGTTGACGGTGTTGATATTTGTGTCATTGCACGTAGACCCATCTGAAACGTATGGTTCGGAGCAGAGCCCCGTGGCAGGGTCGCAGACACCGTCCATGCGGCAGACGTCACTAGACTTGCAGACAACACCTGCACACTTTGACACACCAGCACACTTCCCGTCTGTGCATATGTCGTCGAATGTCTCAGGGTCTGCGTCGTTGCACGGCGAACCGTTGGGTTTCTTGTACCCTCTGATACAGATGAGCCCATTGCACTTTGCAAAAGTGCACTGCGGCTCTAGCGGCATACAAGGTTCGTTTAGCGTACAAGTGATATTGGCTACACACCCACCCGACCTGCAGGTACCACCGAAGCATGCGGTGCCATCAGCATCCAGCACCTCAGAGCACAGGCCTGTCAGCGGGTCGCACACACCCGGGCGGTGACATGCCCTGCTGGACGTGCATGTTATACCTTCGCACTTGTTCCTCCCTTGACAGGTCCCGTCAGGTTGGCACTTGTCGTTCGTTGTGTTGCTGTTATAATCATCGCAAAGAGTACCCACAGGTTTTGGTTGCTGCACACACTTGTTCGCGATGCACAGCGCGATTTGACACTGCGGGTCTGTAGCACGGCAGGAAAGGCCGTTGCACATAGCGGTCCCCCTGCATACGCCTACTATACACCTGTCGTCCGAAGTACCGATGTTACCATCGTCACAGGTCTCTGTTGCTTCTTTGAAGACAAGCTCGCACTTTCCAGTGTGCTTGTTGCACGTGTTTGACGCATGGCACTGCCCAATGAGCGTACATGTGACACCGCTGCATGGCAGCTCGCCACTGCAAACACCAGCGAGGCATTTGTCGTTCATGGTGTCCAGGTTGTCATCGTTGCAAAGCGCTCCGTTGTACTTCTGAGCGTCAAGACACTTACCATCTTTACACGTAGCATAATAGCACTGCGGGTTTGCACTGTAGCAAATTGTCTGCCCACACGGTGCGCCAACGTTGCACGTTCCCGATGAGCAGACACCTGTGCTGCCGTCTGGGGTTGTGCACATGGTGCCATCTTGCAAGGGATAACCCTCACACTTGCCGGACCTCGGGCTGCAAGTCATGGTACCAACACAGCTGTTTGTTTGTTGACACACAACATTCGCGCATCTGAATGTGCCCACACATGTCCCATTTCTGCATGTGTCGTCAACAGTCACATCGTTCAAATCCGAGCAAGGCGACCCGTCCAATGCGTTGCGTTCATCGCAGCTCAGCCCATTGCACACGGCGACTCTGCATTGCGACTGCGAAGGCAAGCATCTCACCCCACCACACAGTGCAATACCCACACACCCCCCGCCCACACACAGATCGTCAACAGTGTCAATGTCACCGTCGTTGCAGCGTACTCCTTCAGCACGGAGTGGCTGGCTGCAGATACCCGTCAAAGGGTCGCAGGTTCCTGTTCCATGGCACGCGTCATCTTGACAGACAATTCCAGTACACAAATCAACACCAACGCAGACACCATCGAAGCAGTAATCCTTCACAGTGTCAGCATTATTATCGTTGCAGGGGCTGTGGTTTGGCCGTTTGTCGAGCACACACTTGTTGCCGCTGTCGCACCGTGGAACATGGCAGGGGCTTGTCGTGGAGCACACGACTAGATCGCATGGTACGCCTGCTGGGACGCAATTCCCAGCCGCGCACGTTCCCACCTGTGGGGAAGTGCAGTATGTGGCATCAGGCTTCATCGGGTCTGAGCACCTGCCTGTTTGTTTGTCGCACACCCCGGCTTCGTGGCAGTTGTCTGAAGGAGAACACACGATATTGATGCAAAAGTCACGTCCCACGCACTGCCCGCCGAGACAAGAATCGAGCGATGTATTTGTTTTCCCATCGTCGCAGGGCGTCATGTCGAACTTCGATCTCTGCGCGCAAGTATCACCTATGCAGTACGCCATGACGCACTGACCAGACACACCGCAGAAAGTGTTGCCGCACTTGACACGCCCCACGCACACACCGTTCAAACACTTGTCTTCTAAAGTTACGATGTCACCGTCATTGCAAGGAGTGTCGTCTGGGAGAAGTGGGTCAGTGCACACTCCAGTGAAGGGGTTGCACGTGCCTGGTGTGTGGCAGTCGTCCATCGCTGTGCATGTAACGCTCAAGCACCTGTATGTCCCGGTGCACACACCGCGGACGCAGCGGTCGTCGATCGACAGCGTCATCCCATCGTCGCAGGGGGTCCCGTCGGCCACACCGTCGCATGAGCTGCTGCATTGCCCTAGTTCACAAGGGTTGTCGCCGAAGCACATGCCGTTCACACATCTGTCGTTGATTGTTTGCTGGTTGCCGTCATTGCATAGTGTGTTGTTCGGCTTCATGACTGTATTGCACTTTCCGTAAATGCACTGCGATGCAATGCACTCTGTAGACTGCGGGCACACCACACCCGTACACACATCCACACCCACGCACAACCCGTCTACGCACACATCGTTGCTCGTCGTAGTGTCGTTGTCGTTGCAAGGCACACTGTCCATCTTCAGAACCACACAGTTACCATTATCACACGCAGCTTGCAGACACGGTTCAAGAGGCCGTGGACACTGTACGGATGGCGAGCCGCATTGAACTGTCCCGACACATATCCCCGAGAAACACTGGTCGCCTGAGGACTGCGCGTTGCCATCGTTGCAGTTGTCACCGTTGTTTTTGGGAGGATCCGTGCAGAGCCCCGTCAAAGGATCGCACATGCCTAGATTGTGACATTGGTCGCTTGGCTGGCACCTGACACCGTCGCACTTCGGTGTCCCTTTGCATACCCCGTTGTCACAGACGGCAACGGCCGTTGTTTGGTCACCGTCGTCGCACGGCACGGCACCGACTTTCAAAGGAGCGCTGCACGTGCCCGTCTGTTGGAAGATATCATTGTCACACACACCCGGCCCATGGCACTGTGAGATAGGTTTGCAGACAATGCCCCTGCATGGGCTGTTGTCCATGCACAACCCTGACAAACACTTGTCGTTATCAGTTCCGCCCATCCCGTCATTGCACCCAGTCCCGTCAGGCTTTGTAAGATCTGTGCATTGCGTTCCATTGCAAGCTGCGTACTGGCATTGAGGGTACCGCGGTATGCACACCATCCCACCGCACTCCACATAGCCAACGCACACACCAGCCACGCACCTGTCAGTGCTTGTTTGCGGGATTCCATCATCACAAGTTGTGCCATCGGGCTGCAGTCTGTGGTAACACTTCCCCATAAGACAAACACCATCAAGTTGGCAAGCATCTGCTGAAAGACAGGTAATGCCATCGCAAGGGTCACGGCCCGTGCACACCCCACCTGTGCACATGTCGTTCACGGTGTTCGGGTTGTTGTCGTTGCAGAGCGTGCCGTCTAGCATCACTTCTTCAAAGCAGGCATCGCCCTTGCACCCCATTCGGTAGCACTGCCCGCGGGGTATGCAGAGAGTTGACAAGCCACACCGTTTGCCACCAAGGCAGCTCCCGCGTATGCAAACGTCGTTGTTGGTGGTGATATCACCGTCGCTGCACAGTGTGCCGTCTGCGAATGTGTCAATGGTGCAGAGCCCAGTAGTTTTATCGCAACCAGTTCCACGTGAGCACTGCGTCACCGATGCACAGTTAACCTGCGAGCACTTGTCAACACCTGAACACACACCGAATTTGCACCTGTCACCGACTGTGTTCTCGTTGTCGTCGTTGCATATCGTGTTGTCAGGGAGGAAGTTGGTGCTGCACTTTCCCGTGTGAGGATCGCATATGCCAGGTCCAATACACTTAGCGTTTCCTTGGCATTGGACGCCTTTGCAAAGGTCTATGGGTGTGCACACGCCCTGTATACATTGGTCAATGAGGGTCTTGGGGTTGTTATCGCTGCACGGGGTGCCATCTGCCTTCAACGTCTCAGCACAGACACCATTGGTGTTGCAGTACGACACCATACACTGGTCGGTAGAAGCGCAGGTTGTAGAACCGCAGGTGATGACGCCGATGCATATGCCGCTCACACATCTGTCATCAAGCGTCAGAATATTGCTATCGTCACACACGGTGCCGTCGCTGAGCGTGGGTTCCGTACACAGCCCATCTGTCGGATCACACACACCGTCTCTTCTGCACGGTAACCTGGCAACGCAGCCAGTACCCTCGCAGTTGCGCATACCAACACATACACCACCTACGCACACGTCTCCTCGCGTGTTCGCGTCCTTGTCGTCACAAAGTGTGTTATCCTGTTTAAACACCTCGCTGCATGTACCGTCTCGAGGGTTGCAGACACCCTCCATGTGGCAAGTAGAGGCTGCAGGGCACGAGACCCCCCAGCAAGGTCCTCTCTCGATACACATCCCACTTTGGCACACACCCGCGTATGTGAAATTCCTGTTGTCACAAGCTATACCGTCAGGCTTGTAGGCATACGTGCACGTTTTGTTGTCAGAACAGGTAGGTATTTCGCACGCTGTGGAGTAGCAAGCAGCGCCCCCACACATCACGAAACCCGAGCACAGACCGTTCGTGCATTTATCATTTGAGGTCAGAATATTGCCGTCATCACAGGTTGCGTTGTCCGGCCTAAGGGGGTTTGTGCAGACACCCAGCGCAGGGTCACACACGCCAACAGCGTGGCAGCTGCTGAGAGCTGCGCAAGTGACATTTGCACACAGGCTACGGCCCATGCAGACACCTGACGTGCAAGTGTCATCAAAGGTGAGGGCGTTGCCATCGTTGCAGGGGGTGTTCTGAGGTGCTTGGTCGTAAGTACATGTCCCTGTAGCAGGTTCGCATCTCGCGACGAAGCATTCAACGAGGTCGCAAATCCTTCCCGTGCACCTTGACGTCCCTTGGCACGTGGATCCCACGCACACGTCATTGAAAGTTGTGAGGTTTCCGTCGTTACACTTCGAGTTCACGGTTTTCGGCAATACAGCACAGGCGCCTCGGTCGCACTGAGGCGTCGCACATTGGTTCGTAGAGTAACAGGAAGTGGTACCGCATGGCAGCCCGCCCACGCACATCCCGTTAATACAGATATCGTTTAAAGTAGAGGGGTTCCCATCATCACAAGGCGTGTTGTCGGGCACTATGGGGTCCGTGCAGAGCCCTGTAGTCCCGTTGCAAACGCCAGCTACGTGGCACTGATCAGACGGAAGGCATGGTGTGCTGCACCTCGGCTGACCGACACAGACACCACTCTGACAAGAGTCTTGGAATGTGGCCGAGTCTCCATCGTCGCAAGGCGTGTTCGCTGCAGACACGGGTGTCGAACAGAGTCCTGTCGTCGGTTCGCAAACGCCCACATCGTGGCACTGTGAGAGCTGTGCGCAGATCGAGGTGCATCTCACGATGCCTACGCATACGCCCTTCACACATTTGTCTTCTTTAGTTTGGCTGTTGAAATCCGTGCACGGGGCACCGTCAGGAAGATCTACTTCGGTGCAGATGTTGTTATTGCAGGCAGGCTTCTTACACGAAGACGACGTAACACATCTAGCCATCCCATCGCACGTGATGGACCCCGTGCAGACACCATTAATGCACACTTCGTCCTGAGTGTTAGGGTCGTTGTCGTTGCAGGGACTGTTGTCGGGAAGTGGAAGCTCGGGGCACACGCCGGTCTGGAGGTCGCACAGCCCGTTTACCTGGCACTCTCCGCTCGCAACGCAAGGCCTGCTACACGTGGGTTCACCTTTGCAGACCCCAACATGGCATTGATCATTGACCGTGCTGGAGTTCTTGTCATCGCACTGACTGCCATCCTTCACCATCTGCCAGCTGCACTTTCCATTCAAAGGATTGCACACACCACCCTCTAGACAGGGATCAGATGTTGCGCATATAACACCATCACAGTTGCCTGCTCCCACACAGACCCCTGCCTTGCACCTGTCTCCTGCAGTGACAGGGTTGTTGTCGTTACAAGGCTCGTTGTCTAGTGGCAGCTGCGTGCAGGCAGTCCCGCTGCAGAACGCCACTTGACAAGCATCTGTTGAGATGCACGACTGGCCGCCACACACAACGCTGCCTTTGCACATCCCGTTGAGGCATTGGTCGTTGGAGGTTTCTTGATATCCATCGGAACACACCGACCCATCAGGGAGGGGTGGGTCACTGCAGAACCCGCTGGTCGTGTTGCAAACACCAACAGCGTGGCACTGATCAGAAGGCTGGCACACCACCCCGTCGCATGGGTTGGAGGCGATGCACTTTCCAGCTTGACAGGTCCCCGTGCCGTTGTTGCAAGGGGCATTGTTGTCCTTCAGGGGGTTGGTGCAGACACCCCTAACGCATTCACCAGTAGAAAAGCACTCTCCATAAGGCTTGCAAACGACACTTTGGCAAGCGTCTGTGCCCACGCAGGCACCGCTACTACACCTGTCCATCACGGTCAAGCTGAAGCCGTCATCGCAAGTCGTGCTGTCGGGCTTGTTGGGGTTATTGCACAGCCCTGTGTCGTCGTCGCAGACACCAGGGTTGTGGCAGCTGTCGGACGCCATACAAGTTACGGAGTCGCACTTGGTTCTGCCTATGCAGAAACCTGCGACGCACCTGTCGTCGGTTGTCTGCACGAGACCGTCATCACATGGCGTGCCATCGACAGCAGGTGTTGACATACATGTCCCGTTTTCCTTGTTGCACCACGAGCGATTCTGGCATTGTGTAGGGAGACACTGTTGTGCACCGCAAATATCAGATCCTTGACACACCCCAGAGGATGTGCACTTATCGTCGATGGTACCGCTGTTGCCATCGTCACACGGTGCATCGATCAACACCGTTTGCACACACGTCGCACCATTGATACAAGTTGCAGCGTGGCACTGCGAAGCAGGTCTGCACGGAATCGTTGCATTAACACAGCTGACGACACCCAAGCAGGATCCTGCATAGCACCTATCATCAGTAGTGAAAGGATCGTCATCTGAACAGAACGTCCCATCTGCCACTGGCACTGGTACACAAGCACCTGTCGATCTGTTACAAAGAGTTTGTTCATAACACTGCCCTGCGTAGGGACACCACTTGGATGCGCACAGCGCTGTCCCGATGCATGCGCCATTGATGCAAACATCGTCATATGAAGTGACGTCCCTGTCGTCGCACGGTGTGTAGTTGGGCACAGTGGGGGTTGTGCATTTGGGGATACCATTGGTCACCACACACTCAGTGTTCATCTCGTAACACACACCGGGCGCAGGGCAGCTTTGTGGCGAACAAGTCGCAGGTCCAATGCACTGGCCGTTTCTGCAAGTGGGTGAGTCTGTGAAGTTACCCAAGATGCTGCACAGTGTACCATCGGGCATTTGCACTTCACTGCATACTCCTTGCAGACAGACAGGTGTGAAGCACTGACGGGATGTCGTGCAAACTAGGTTGCCGCATGGTACCACACCCACACACGAGCCCCGTCTACACACATCGTTGATGGTGGCTGCGTTGTTGTCGTCGCAAGCAGCACCATCTGGGTGCGGAACTGTGCTGCATGTTCCGGTTAAAGGGTTACAGGAGCCCACTGCTGCGCAAGGAACGCTAGGGCAAGAACTGCACTTTTGCGTACCTACACAAGTGCCTTGCACGCAGCGATCAAGTGTTGTTTGCGAATTACTATCGTCGCAGGAGGCGCCCTCGGACCGTACTGGGTTGCTGCAGATACCTGTCAACGCGTTGCAAGCCCCTCGCATATGGCATTGAGAAAACGGGGTGCACGTCACACCTTTGCATTTGTCAACACCTATGCATGCGGAGCCCTTGTTCTTCTGCAGGTAGCACGCATCATCCATTGTTTCGATGTTCCCATCGTCGCAAAGCGTACCATCTGCCAGCGCATAATCGATGCAAACAGTTCCGTTGCAGAATGACGAGTAGCAAGGGCGGGGCGTGCATTTTGTAACACCGCAGGTGAGTGACGGGACACAGACACCGCTGTCACAGAGACCACTAGTGCACGCGGTACCGGTCGGGGCTGGATGGTAGTTGCATGAAGACACGGTGCAGGCAGTGACTATCAAACACTCATTGATGCCACACGCACAGCCCTCAGAGCCCACACAAACACCTGCCTTACACACGTCACCCACTGTGTTGCTGTTGCCATCGTCGCAAGGTGTCAAATCCGGCTTGTTCACATCGGCGCACCTCCCATTCCAGCACGGTATGTACTCCTTGCACTGGTTTGCAGGAGTACATTGGACACCGCTGCACAAATCCTGCTGAACACAAGTGCCAATGAAACAGCTGCCTTTTCCTCCATTGCAGGTGGTACCGTCTGCGGCAGGTGCTTCAGAACATTGTTCATTGACACACGTGGGGTACATGCATTCGCCGGCTGTGCACGTTGTTCTTGAGCAAACAAGCCTCCCGCTGCATGTACCATCAAGACACGTGTCCTCTGTGCTCACGATGCCGTCAGAGCACGCAACCCCGTTGAACGAGTTGCCATATTCACACAAGCCTGTCTTGTCGTTGCAGATCCCTCTGTTCTTGCATTGTAGCGTAGGGCAGACTACTCCCTCGCACTTTGGGGTCCCCTTGCACACACCTGCCAAGCACACAGAGTTGACAGTGGTGTCCAAACCATCGTCGCAAGAAGTATAGTCGGGAAGCGCAGCGGGGTCGGTGCACTGCCCAGTTGCGTTGTTGCAGAAGCTCTGCCCGTAGCACTGTACAGTATGCACAGGGCATGCGACGAGCAAGCACTTGTCAACAGGTGCGCAGACACCTGCTGAGCACCTACCGTCTTCAGTGCCGTTGATCATGCAGCTACCCCCATCAGGAGTGTTGGTCTCGATGCAGCCTCCGTTCTGGCATGTGCTGATGCGGCATGGCCCTGCAGCTACGCAGCCGCAGTCCACGTCAACACACACACCTGAGAGGCAGTACGAGGTCGTTGTCTGCGTCGTGCGGCATCTTGTCAGATCAGGTACCCGTTCATACTCACACAGCTCAGTTGTGATATTGCAGCTGCCCTTTATGTGGCACTCTCTGTAAGGGCACAGTATACCTGCGCACTTCCACCTGCCTACACACACTCCCGAGACGCACCTGTCATCAGCAGTCATATCCTCACCATCATCGCAGAGCGTTGCATCAGGCTTCAAGGGGCTTGAGCATGTGCCGGTGATTGGGTCACAAACGCCTTGCTCATGACATTGGCTGCTCTGGTGGCAGATGACTCTGTTGCACAGCGGGATGCCTGTGCATACACCGTTGATGCACTGGTCGCTGCGCGTCAAAGCACTGTTGTCGTTGCAGCCTAGGCCATTGCCCCGTACAACAGGGAAGCATGTGTTACCTTTGCAGGTTGCTGTGGTACAAGCGTCGACGTAGCAAGGCGTTCCAGCGCAAGACACATCCTCCACGCAGCTGCCCGACCTGCACGTCCCGCTTGAGCAGAGAGTACTGTCCGGTAGCGCAATGTTACTGCACTTCCCAAGACTGCATGTTCCTGCCTCGTGGCACTCATTGATAGCAAAGCACACCACGCCATCACATGGGTTCGTGCAGCATGTGAATTGCGTGCAAGAAGAAGGCGAATTGCTCAGGCACCGTTGAGGGGCCGCAGGCGTCCCTTTGAGCACAGACGGTGAACGACAACTAAACTCGTTGGCGTCACAGATAGCATCACAGCAGCGCTCCTCTCCGCACCCTGAGTCGTCGCACTGGATGCTTGCAGGGTTCAGCTTCTTGACAAGCCCCACCTTGCACGTGAAGGTGTTGATATAGCAAGTCTGCGTGCAGCAGGTGGGGATGTCGCAGTCACGTCCAGCGTTCCCACCGCTACACGTGATGAATGCAGAGTTTGGTCGCAGCGAGTAGTGACCATGCTGGCAGCCCGTGAACTCCTCGTTGTCACATGTTGCAAAGCAGCACGTGTCACTGTCGCAACCACTGTCAGGACATTTGATGGACGACGCGGGCTGGCGGGCAATGTAGCCAGCAGTACTACACTCCGTGAAGGTGGGCAAGTCGCATGACACGTCGCAACAGATATCCCTTGTGCACGTTGCACTGTTGCAGTTTATGGACTCTGGGCTGCTCTTGAGGATGTAGCCTGTGGAGCAACCTGTGAAAGTGCTGCAAAATGAGTTGCAACAAGCGTTGAAGTTACAAGAACTGTTTGGGCAAGGAACCGACTCGGGATTGGGCTTCAGCACACCCGATGTGCAGGTGTACGTACTGCAAGAGCGTACACAACTAGCGGACACAAGAGCGAGGCTCCCGTGCTGAGCGCCGCTCGGACACGTCACCATGTTAGTGCTGTTGCTATCGAAGTAGCCCGTCGCGCATTGGACTGTACACGATGTGTCGGTCAAGACACCAAGGTACATCCCGTTCTTGCAAGGGTCGGCACCGCCGGGCGTTGTGCCCGTTGAGAGGGACACGAGACACTTGTCCTCAACACACGTAGTGGCGGCATTGGGGTCCACATATGTCCTTGCATTGGAGCAGGTCAATTCAAACCCATCGTTCTCCCTGTGATACCCAGCTCTACATTGCGGGTTGCAGTACCCGCCAGTGAACTGGGCGTTGCATGAGGAATAATCGGCCGAGGCAGCAGACACTGGTCCATTGCTGCACCGATTGGGAGGGCAAGACGGGACGGCCGTGAATGGACAGGTGATGATGGCACCACCTCCATTGTAGCCGGAAACACATCGAACGTTGCAAGAAGGGTCAGCGATTGTAGAAAGGCTGCTGCCGTTGAGGCAGCTGTCACTTGAGCCCCCCTCGACTCCATCTGGGAAGATGTACGGTGGGCACAGTGCATCTGAAGGGTCCTCGGCAGTGATCGTGAAGCTCACCACCTGCACCAACGAGCCGTCATCAATGTCGCAAGTTACCCGGCTGCGCTCCATGCCAGTGAGGCCAGGCCTGATCGTGAAGAGCAGTGTCCCGGTGGTTCCTGTCGAGGCCTTTGGGGAGTAAGTAGTCATGGCAATCACAGGGGCGCTGAAAAAGATGTCTGGTGAAGCGCTGCACTTGCACGGCGCACCCCTGCACAGCACCTGACCATCTTCATCATCACTAGTGGCAAACCCTGTCCGCACATCAGATACAAGCAAGAAGGACTGCGGGGCTGTGTTATTGTACCGTGTTATGACCTCCTTGGGGACTGTGCCCCACGTAGGGTAGTCGTTGACGCGTGGGATGGACAACGATAAAACCATAGTGGCGGCCCGCCCTGTTGTGTCACGGATGGTAAAGTTCAGAGGAATAGGCCCATCGGCAGTGTTGACATTGTCCCTTAACGTGAGCGTCAGGTGTGAGGTGCATGTCCCTGTACAGTACTGCACTGGTGTCAACATCGGGGCACGCGAAAAAACAGTAGGCCACCTTGTGTCTGTTGACGAGAACTCGTACCAAGCACCAGTGAAGACGCTCATCCCGTTGTTGTTGTCGTCCAAGCTGCTGACAAAGCCCTTGATCTCGCACTCGACAGCCGTGGTGCGCGGGAGCGAGGAGCCGTCCTCGATGCACGCGATGTCGTTGGATACCCATGACAGCAGCGTGGTCACTCTGATCGGCTGCAACCTGTTGGACTCTGCGGGAACGCCTGTGTCGGTCAGGGTACAATTAATGATCCCTTCTTCCGAAGGACGAGCTTTACGCAAAACAAAACTCAAGTCAGCTGTTGTCCCCTTGATTGTCATTACAGGCGCTGATGCAAAGACGCTAGTGGGCGTGCCCTCACAGACACCCGTGACGCTCTGGGCTGCTTCGTCAGCGGGTCCAGGTACGATGTTTGTGAACAGGTCCGGAACGAAGTTGCTAGTGGTAACCCCGTTGGGTGCTACGACAGGAGGGTAGTCTGCAGTAGGCATGTCGTTCACAGGCGCGATGTTCAGCAGCCCGTACTTCGTCTCAGCAACCCTGCCGCTGGAATCAGTAACAATAACGCTGAATCGTACATTGCCATCAGCTGTGTTGACATTGTCAGCAAGCGTGTAGCGAAGGTCGCTGGTGCACCCACCAGTGCAGGGCACTTGCGGAATTGTCAATGTTGGAGGAGTCTTGAACATGGTATCCCATCTAGGGTCATCGCTGCTGATGCTGTACCAGCACGAGGTAGGGCATCCTGCCTCCGCAAAGCCGCTCTGCCCGTTGTTGTTGTCGGCAAGGGCGGTGATGAAGTCGGCGTGGTAGCACGCCAGCAGCGCCGAGGGTGCCGCTGTCGCAACGCCATCTTCGAAACATGTAGTGGTGGTTGTCAGCAGCGTCCATGTTGGGATAACAGCCGCCTTGATGCTGAAGGGGGCAATCGTAGTCTGCGCATTGCCGTCAGACAGCACGCAGGAAACTGTCGTTGTTGCAGCCTGCATGGAACCCGCCAGTGCGTATGACAAGTCCGCGTACATGCCCGTGATGCTCAGCTTGGGCTGAACGGAGAACATAACGGAGTTTGAATTCGAGCAGCTTACCGTGGCGACCTGACCGGGCTCGTTGGGGCCTGCAGTGATGTTGGTCAGGAAGAAGTTCGCAACCTTTATCGTGGTATCATTCCACATGACGTTCTGGTTGGGAGTCTTGGTCAACACCGCGGTGGGCACATCGTTCACACTCAGCACCGTGACCTCGATGAGCTTCGTCTCCGCCGTGAAGCCCGCAGTGTTCCTTACTACGACCGACATATTTACCTTCCCGTAGTTGTTGGCCGCGGTATTAAACGTTAGGTCGGCGCTGCATTTGGCACTGCTGCATGTGGGAGACGACAGCGAGGGCGGCACTGAGAAAAAAGCATCGTTGGTGGTAGTAATGGTGTACCAGCAAGGGCTCAACGGGCATGCACCACTGTCAAAGTTCGCCACACCATTCCCATTGTCGTCTAAGTTCATGACAAAGTTCGGAAACACAAATGGCAGCCCTGCCACGGGCGTAGGCGTTACACTGTTATCCTCATAACCTGTGAGCGTGAAGCTGGAAGGGTTCCACTGTGGGGGCCCCGCAGTGATGGCAATGGTGAACTGCATGCTTCTCTGGCTGCCCATGCTGTCTTTCAGAACACATGTTGCCGTCGTTCTAGCAGGAAATGTGACAGTGCTGGCAATCTGGAAAACGAGATCCGCGGTGTCACCATTCTTCGAAAGGTCAGGCTGCGTGCTGAACAATGCAGGGCTTGTCACGGTGCAGTTCGTAGATACTGTTTCAGAGAGCTCATCAACAGCGGTGCTGGGCCCTGGAGCGATGGACGTGATGAAATTCGAAATCGTGATCGGGGAGCTGCTGAACACAACAGAGACGTCGCCGCCACCTGCAGCCGTGGGCAGGTCATTGACAGCAGGCACCGTGAGCATCACGCTCACCACAGGTGCCGTTCTCCCAGTGTTGTCCTTCACAAGCACATCGAACGGAACAGGCGTCCCACCGGTGTTGAAGTTGTCTTTAAGCACCAATGTTAAATCACTCCTGCACGCCACACAGGGCGTCGGTGAGGGAAGGGACAGCACAGGATCGACAGCAAACATAGTGCCCCACCTCGCATCAGACGACGTGAGTGTGTACCAGCACGAAACCGACGGACACGGCGAAGGAGTGAAGGTGCTGACACCACCCTTGTTGTCATTCAGACTCGACACGAAGTTCCCAAATACACACGGTGAGGCCGTTGTGGATGGAGCCGCAGAGTTATCTTCATCGCAAGAAAGGCTCAAAGACGATGGTACCCACGTCGGCGGACCTTCATTCACCGTAAGGGTGAACTGCGGTGTGGCCGTGCTGCCACCTTGGTTGTCAGTGACTGTGCACACCACTGTGACACTGACAGGAAAGGTGGTAAGCGTAGTCAACGTGAACTGCATATCAGCAGTTGCAGGCGTCGCAGCGGTTGGGGTAGCACTGTCAAAGATAAGGGTAGGCCCGCTAGCAAACACCGAAGGGTTGCTAGCAGTGCAGCTTCCTATGACAACTTGCCCGTCTTCGTCAGTAGCGGTGATGGGACCGGGACGCACTTTTACATATGGCAGCACTTGCACAGCACTTGTGGCCTGTATGGTGGCTGACGCAGACACCTGTTCAATGGTAGGGTTATCGTTGACTGGGAGCACCTCGAGGCTCACATCCCACGCAACCTCATTCCCTACAATGTCCTGCACAGTTATGGTGAGCGGCATGGTGCCGCCCCCTGTGTTGGCGTCCACACCCGTCTGGATGACAAGATCCGACGAACATAGAGAGGTGTCGCTGCAGTTCGAAGGTGCTGCACTGAAGTACGGCTTCACCTGCAAAAAGGACACAGTGTTGTATCTCGTGTCCGCAGACCTGGCAGAGTACCAGCACTGCGAAGCAGTAGAGGCACCCCCACCGCCTCCCGTAGGGGAAGGAGGGCATGGGTCCACAGAAGGGGAACATGGCAGCGGGCAGCTCACCACCGAGAAAATGCTGGAGCCGTTGTTGTTGTCGTTGAGCGCTGTGAGAAAGTTGGGGACCACGCACCAGCCGGAGACAGTTGTGGAGGGGCTTGTGGTGCCGTCCTCATAACAAGAGATGGTGTTCACAGAAGGGCGCCACGATGGTTTTGTGGTAGCGAGGATGGTGAAGGGCTGCAAGGTAAGGGAGCCACCTGCGTCGTCAGTGATGGTGCATGTCACTGTCGACGACCGCTCGACACTACTGAGGCCAGGTGCCAGTGCGTACACCAAGGACGCACTTGCAGGTGCTGCCGCAGTGGGCGTCATGTTGAGCCTCAGGAATGGCATCGTTAAGAACAGCGCAGCGTCAGACGCAACACACGCACAGCTGCCGCCACCGCACAGAACCTGTGCGTCCTCTGACACCGACCCCACAGCACCCGGCCTCACGTTCACCACATAGTCAGGCACTTCCACTGTGTTGATGTTGCTGTAGAACGTCGACAGTGCCAAAGCACCTTTCAGCACGGCAGTCGGGTTGTCGTTCACTTCTGTCACCAGGAGCGACGCCTCCACATCAATACTGCCGCCTGCACTGTCTTGAAACGTGCAAGTGAAGTTCGTGCGTCCAACAGCATCTAGCACTAGCACCGCCTCCAATGTGTCAAGCTTAGCACCTGTAACAGTGACTGACGTGATGCAGCTTCCTGTTGTCGAGACACATGTGTCTGATGTGATGACGCAGCCCTGCAGGCGGACAGTGTCTGTCAGCTCCCATGCAAGGCCTGCGGGCGAAGAACCCGCCACTATGAAGAAGTTTGAGAAGCTGGCCGTCATGCCTTCTGCGACAGTAGCATCGCACGTGCCGCACACGACGGAAGGGGGCGTGTTGGGTGGGTAGATGGTTATTATTATATCGGGAAGCATCGTACTCGCACCCCCCGAGTCCGCCAGCGTGCACTGCAGCGCTGTGGTGATGGGCGCAGGGCCAGGGAAGTCAGCCCATGTAGGATAGCCGGTGAGCCCCGGTTGTAAGGTGAAAGAGAGTGTTCCGTTTCCGCCAGCAAGCTGGATGGAAGGGGTACCAGTGAAGAGGGATGCGTTTCCTGTGCAGGTCTGCATGACGGGGAAGGTCTCACCCGTTTCGTCAAGAGCCGTCGAAGGCCCTGTCTGGAGGTTCGTGAGCACGTTAGGAAATGTGTATGAAGCAGCGCCGTAGCGAACCTCGAGAGAGGTGTTGAGGTCTGCTGACGGTGGGTCGGGTACCGCGGCGACAGTAAGGGAAAAGGTCACGGGGGATGCTGCATTCCCGTTGGCGTCCCTGATGAGCACGGTGAACATGAGGGGCCCCGTGGCACCCCATGTCCCGACCGTGTTGACGTCGTCGGCCAGCTGAATAGAGAGATCGCTTTTGCAACTCACGCAGCCGGTGGCTGGGGTGTCGCTGAGCGAAGGCGCCGAACGGAAGAAACCGTTGTTCCACCTGATATCGGTGCTTGTTATTTCGTAAAAACACGTTGAAGACCCACCTGGTGGGCAGGGAAGAGGCAGCTGAAGAGTCCCACCGTTGTTGTCATTCAGATTCGAGAAGAGAGGCGACACAGAACAAAGAGTGTCCTCAGAACAAGCTATCCCCATTACGGTAGGCGACCATGTCAGCCCGTTGGCGGTGATGGAAAATGTGGGGACCGTGAAGGAGTTCCCGTTGTTGTCAGGGATGGTGCAGGAGACTGTTGATGTAACGGGGAAGCCTGTGAAAGGTACTGCAAGGGAGTACTTCAAGGTGCCTGTAGTGGGGGTCAGAAAGGTTGGGGTGTACGTCAGCAGGTCGATGACAGGCAAGGAGCTGAACAACGCCGCGTTGCTGACTGTGCACGCACAGTTGTTACCCCCGCACAAGATGTCGCCGTCGTCTGTTGCGCTGCTCCCTGCCTTCACATTTGTCACATAGTTGTACACTTCCTGCACCCCTCCCCTCAGCTGCCCCACTTGATCTCTCGGCACCACTATAGTCGCTGCGGGGGCATCGTTTGCCCCAACAACAAGCCACCACAATGCTAAGATCAGGATACCTCTCATGCTGACATACTTTTTTTTAATTTTTTTTCTTCCCTTTTTTTTTGGGGGGGGGTTTTTTTTTAAAAATTCAGAGACACTGGTGTTTTTTTTTCTTCTTCTTTTTTTTTCCGTATAGTATCTCGCCATCGGATCATACATGAAGCGGCACAGGACCCGCAACATGGCCAAAAGATAGCTGTAGCAATTTCAGTCGTGGGTGCCTTCTTCACAAGGAAGATAACAGTTCACTTCATATATCATTGTGTCTTCTCGCCATCAGATCATACATGAAGCGGCACAGAACATCCGCAACATGGCCAAAAAACAGCTTTCGGAACTAACAATTCTGCGCCTTAACATGCAAAGGGATGAAGTTGTTGTCACGGTGTGTCCTCGTCTCGCCATCGGATCATACATGAAGCGGCACAGGACCCGCAACATGGCCAAAAGACAGCTGTAGCTCCTTCCTGTACGGGTGTCTTCTTTCACACAAGAAGATAGCATCCTTCATATACCATTGTGTGTTCTCGCCATCGGATCATACATGAAGCGGCACAGAACACCCACAACATGGCCAAAAGACAGCTTTTGCAACGAAGAATTCTGCGCCTTAACATGCAAAGGGATAAAGCTGTTGTCACGGTGTGTCCTCGTCTCGCCATCGGATCATACATGAAGCGGCACAGGACCCGCAACATGGCCAAAAGATAGCTTCTTCACAGGAAAATAGCTGGGCAGACAGTGGTGTTTTGTGTAGGGCATTTTATTATCTCGCCATCGGATCATACATGAAGCGGCACAGAACACCCACAACATGGCCAAAAGACAGCTTTTGCAACGAAGAATTCTGCGCCTTAACATGCAAAGGGATGAAGTTGTTGTCACGGTGTGTCCTCGTCTCGCCATCGGATCATACATGAAGCGGCACAGGACCCACAACATGGCCAAAAGATAGCTTCTTCACACAGGAAAATAGCAACCTGCATCGTGTGTTCTCGCCATCGGATCATACATGAAGCGGCACAGTACACCCGCAACATGGCCAAAAGACAGCTTCCCCCCTCCTTCCGACCCGGAAAAAAAAAAAAAAAAAACACTGGGTTAAAAAAAAGAAAATAGAAATAGAAAATTTGGTCTTAGAAAATTCACTAACAGAAAGGCAGATGGGAAATAAAGAGAAAAAAAAAAAAGGATAGGGAGGGCGGAGGGAAGCGGCAGTGGTGCCCTTCACCTCAAAACACCCCGTATTTTTTTTTTTTTTTGGGCTTTTTTTTTCTCTCGGAGAGAACGGGTTCAATTCACGGTGCACTCGAGGATGATTGAACGCTTATTCTTACCTTTGAAAGGGGGGCTAGCGAAGGAGAATTTTACATTAGGCCGCTGCTGGGTGATGAGTGTGATGGCGGTGTGGAGAGCAGGGGTCGCAGTGTTGATAAGGATACGAGACGTGGCGGGGCACGCCGACATCAACAGTGCTGCATGGTCCTGGAAACAGTCAGGTATGAGCCCTCCTCTGGAGTAGTCACGAAGGACAGCCTGAGCCGCTCTTTCCCCTGTCAGAGTGGCTTTGGTGCCTTTTCCACCAAGAGACCACCCGCACCATACTGCACCTTTGCTGGACTTCATCTGGATGCTGATGAAGACCACGTCACTCGCCACGCTGTCCTCTTTCCATAGATTCAAGTTTGTGACACTGTCCACCCCTTCCACCTCCTCGTTCATCATGCTAAAGGCGGCCTGTGCTACGTTCTGTCCTACTTCAAGGGGGATGCCTTTCGACACCCACACGGATATGTTTAGCTCCACGATGCTGCCCTGTTCCACGAGGTTCACCGGTGTGATGAACACCGTCGGCTGCACCTTCAAGACGGCTGTGTTGTGGTGGTTCCCCTTCCTCTTTGTCACCTGGCATGATGCCTCGCAGCTGAACAGCGACAGCAGCTGGCAGTACCCGTCCTGCACGGCCGCTGTGGGGAAGGAACCGTTGTCTGTCGGGCCCTTCATGGTGACGGTCGCGCGTGTCTGCGACACCGCCAGCACTGGCAGCAGCCACAGCGCAATGCCTGCCACACACCCTGACTTCACCTCTACACTGTCAGTGAGATGTCGTCTCTCTGCTGTTGCTGGGCAGCAGTCCTGAACGTCGTCGTCGGTTGTCAAAGTCAGGAACCCATGTCTCTCAAGTACAGCCAGCCCCACCTCGTCTTGGATGGGGAGGACCTGCCTGCCACCAGTCTTGCCAAGCACGTTGCACAGCTTGACGTCCTCCTTCGCGATGCATGCAGAGATGATGATGTCACGGTAGGCTGCTGCACCCCCGAGGCCCGTCGAGGCGTCGATGGCGCCTGTCGTGGGCGAGGGCGGGGGGGTGGGGGTTTTCTCACGGGGCTCCTGCCCGAGTCGTTCAAGAGACTTCTTCGAGCGAGATGCAGTCCCAATGTCGAAGAGGATGGTGTCTTGTTTCTCTTGGAGCTGCTTGTTCTGCAGGTCGCGAAGGGCTTTCTTCCTGCTCTTCCTCTTCTCGGATCGCTGCAGTGCGTAGTCAGTCTTCGTCCTCTCTGGGATGTTCAAGGTGCTGATGATGGATTCAAAGCGCTTCATGACAAGCTGCTCCTTCTCATCAGGGTCGGGCTTCTTGCGTGCTTTTCTGTGTTCTGCATGAACGGCTTCCACGCACCCGACGCAAGCCTTCAGCAGGATCGGGTCGGAGAGGACCTCGAACGCCTTTTCCACCACAATCCCCACTTCCTCCATTCCCTCAGATAGCAGTTGCTTCTCCTTGTACGCCGCGACGACCACCTCTGGTGTCAACTCCTCGCTGCACCCCAGCTGCAGCACCAGGAACGGATCGAAGCACTCCGGGCCTCCCTCTGCTGCCTTCACCAACATTCGAAGCTGTTTTCCCGACATTGTTTCCTTCCTTTTTTTATTATTATTATTTTCTCGCCTTTTCTTGGCTAGGTGAGAAAAAATTCTGTGAGGTGGATAAAAATTAAAAGTGCGGAAAGAAAAAAAAAAAAAAAAAGAAAGAAAATACCAAAAAAAAATCTATTTCCAATAAAGAAAATAACAAAATTGTCGGGGTGGGGGGGAGTGGTTTTATTTAATGGAGATAAAAAAAAGAAATCTAAAAAAAAAAAATCTAGAATTTTTTTTGTTAAGGGAAAACAAAATCAAAAAAAAAAAAATTTTTGATAAATTTCGGTGTGCGGGTGGGTGCTCACCGTTAAGGGAGAAATTCACACTAATCGGTCACCGTTCTGCGGTTGCTGTCTGGTGCCTGCAGTGGCTGTTTGTCGCGATGAGATGGACGGCATCTGGGCGAGAAACATTGCTTGGAGTCGTGCTAGGTAGGGGGCGGTTTGGCTCGAGGAGAAGAGTGGTCTCCTGTCGTAGCCGTGTGTCGTCGGGCCCCCAAGATGTCGAAGGGTGTGTACCCTTGTCTTTGCGTTGGCGGGGAAAGCATTCTTCCCACTCTTTGCTGTGCATTTCTGAATACGTCCTAAGATGTATCGCATCCTTCCAGCCTTCTCTGTGAGCCAGTCCTGGTCGTCGAGGGGTCCAGCCAAGGACTGCCGGGTGGCCTGCTCATAGTCTACTGCGAGCTCCATCGTCGTGACGGACGTCAACTTCCTGCCTGCGTACCATCTTAGGCTTTTCAGCCACCTGAGGACGCTCTTCATGTAGAACATTAGGACCTTTCCCGACGCTCCGTTCGATTTCAACAGCTCCACTGTGGGCACAGTGTGCTGCTTCCCCGTTGTGATCTCATCCCACGGGTTGGTGGTGAGGATTCTGGTGCTCCGTTCAGCCGCTCTGGCGTCTCGTCTTGACACGACATCCAACAGGTATCGTTGCACGACTGCCGCCTGTTGCTTCGCAGCCCCCGTTGCGCCCCTTGGAATGATCCCGTGGAGGGCGGTCACTGCAGGTAGGTCACTTCGTGTCATCCCGCCATATCTTTCGTTTGTCAGGGCAGCTCTCGCTGGTGCACATTCCCATAGGGCGTGCTCCGTGACTTCTGTCGTCGTCTGGCATCGATGGTCGCAGACGTCGCACGCAAGAGACGAGCTTTCCACACCCTCACGTTCATCCAATTGCTTCCCCCACACTCGAGGGTGTACCGTGAACACTGCACCGCTGATGATCCGCCGCAGTCTGTACGATATCAGCGGTCTCCGTGACTGGAGCTTCCTCCACCGGGCGTTCGTGGACGGACATGCACCCGCTTCCATTCCAGCAAAAGACGACCTGCCGTGGATCAATTCCTTTGCAACAGCCGGTCTGATCGCCTGTCTTACTTCATGGCGTCTCGCACTGGGCACCAGAGCGCGCAAACCTTCAATGAAGGACCACCCCTTGTTCAGGAAGGGTAGCCACCTCTTCAGCAAGACCCCTAGCGGCCCCCTCTCCTCGTCGTCCTCTCGCTCCCGGTACAGTGTAACAATCTCATTGACTCGCTGCCACAGTTGTGGGGAGGTGAGGCTTTCTCGCACCAGGCAGTTCACCGTGTTGTAAACAATCTTCGCTTGTGGATATGCTGTGTGTCCAGGTAACAGCACATTGAGCACAGCCATCGGGGATCTCATCCTGAAGCGCGGTCCCCATAGGGAAGTCACCGTCGCTGTACAGAGCTTCTTCAGCTGGTTGTCAGACGGCGCAGCGTAGGTCGTACCGTATAGACAGGATGGTAGCACAGTGCCCGTCAGCATTGACGCCTTGTTCCCGAAGCTTAATGGCAATGCACCAAGCCGGGACAAACGGCCTTCGGCGGAATGTAGCTTGTCCAAACTATGTTTCCCGTTCATGTTCAGGATCACGCCAAGCGCCTTGATCCCCTTCGTCACTCTGAACGATGAGCCTGTGCACTTCAACCAAGGGCCGATCTCATCCTTCGTCGAGAATGCTTGTGACTTGTTTTCGTTAAGGCGCATGCCTGTCCGCTCGCAAAACTCGATTGTTTTGTTGGTCGCTCTCTTGAGTACCTCGACCAAACGCGCAAGTAGGTACGCGTCGTCCGCGTACGACAGCGATCGCGAGCCAGGTACCTCAGCAATCACGCACTTCACCATCACTGACACCAGAGCGTTCACCAGGATGACGGAGATTGGACACCCTTGGAGAATTCCATTTGTCACGTGGAACTCGGAACCCACGCCAGTAGGGAAGCGGAAACGTCTTTTGAGGCCTGCGTACATCGCTTTGAGCGGGGTCAGTATCCTCTGGTGCAAACCCAGGTCTTGCATAAGCCCGAACGCTACTTTCTGTGGCACCCTGTCGAAGCACTTGACGAAGTCCAGTGCTATGCCGTTAAGAGGGGTGTTGGTCAGCATCGCCGTCTCCAGCTGCGTGCTGAGCTCCATCAGGATGCTGTCCGTCCCGTGACGTGGTCGAAAACCATGCTGCGAGTCGTCCGCCCATTTCTCTTGCCATGGCGATATATCACGCAACCTGGCACAGGCCCACAGTCTGTAGACCGCACTCGTGACTGTGATGGGGCGGTGGTTGAGCGGAGTCCTCTCGCCTCCCTTCGGGATCAGCGTAACCAACGCCGTCAGGAGTGCCTTCGGCCACTTCCCTGTCACCTCGATGGCGTTGAAGAGCATCGCCCACGCATCCAACAATACATTTGGCATAGCGCGAAGTTCTGCCATCCTCCACCCATCAACTCCCGGTGCTGTCCTCGTCGATTTCTTGGCCAGAACTGCTCTCAGATCAGCCCCTGTCAGTGGCTGGAGCACCATGTCATGCGTCGAGATGTATGGCCCGTATCTAGCCTTGAAAGCCTCGTACGATGGTTCTTCATGCCCTTCACCGTACATCTGGAGCACGCCGTCCCATTCCGCGTGCATCATCCTGTCCATCTCGTCGAGGTCTGCGGTCAGCACTCCGCCGCTCTCCACTGCCTGCGCCGCTGACGTAGAAGTGTTTTTCACAAAGGCGGTCATCCCCCTCCGCTCCTCCTGGAACTGGGTGTTGATCCTCGCCTCGTACTTCTTCTCCCGCTCCACTCTCGTGTCCTTTGCGATCTCGCGTAGTAGCGAGGAGAGGTTGTCGTCTAGCAGTTGAAGTCTGGTGACAATCGACTCCAGGTCATCCTTCAGCAAGTTCCTATCAAATACTGGAGGGTTCGGCAGTTTCTCCAGCAAACTCAGAGCATTCGCCCAAGTCTTCAACAGAACTACTGGCATGTTGCACACTTGTCCCTTGTCAATCATCACCTGGATTTCCGCGCTGATGTGTGCAAGCTTCCTCTGCAAACAGGCAATCGACTTCTGTCTACCCACCGCTGCGCCCGTGGCTTCCTTTACAGACTTGGCCGACAGGCATTTCTCCTTGGGTTTGCGCTCCTCGCCCCTCCCTCGGAAAGTCTTCTGTTGCTCCATCGGTACGCCTGTGATGCAGTGTCTTTCCGAGACGTCAGCCAGCACACGGTATGCGCCGTCGATGTCCTCAAGTTTTTGGATGAATCTCTCCGCCTGTAGCAGCTCAATCACGTGGTCATCACTAGCAGTCGACACCGGCAGTTCCTTCGGGATGAAGTACTTGCGTGTCTTGCTCTTGAGAGTAGGGATACACAGTTTGATGGAAAAACAAAATCAAAAAAAAAAAAAAACAATCTAACAACGGAAAAAAAAAAAAAAAAGAACACCTATATTTGATTCAAAACGCCTCAACAGAAGCATTGAGCAGCCCTGCAGCTTGCAAGGCAGCACGGGCCCTGGGTTGGGGAGAGGTGGCGGTGTTGAGGGAAGGGACACCAAGGCGGCCGATCGGGGTAGAAGGAGATGTGTTGAAATTGATATCATGAAGAGGAGAGCGAAGCCGCGGGGGAGGGGTGTGCTCCTCAGGCGACAGGGACCACCTCCCGTCCTCCTTGGGGCTGGGCCTGAAGGTCTGCTGCCTTTCCTGCATTTGGGTACGAATGCGAGCTGTATCAGACATCAAACCCTGAATATCTTGCACAGGTTGTTGGCTGGGAATACTATGGAAAGCTCGGACACGCTCCTCAAGGAGTTTATACTTTACACTAATCTCCTCTCGTGTCTTCCGTTCCTCGGTGAGGTCGGCTGCGGCCTTAGCAGCGTTGACACGTGCTTCGATGATTTCCTCGTCTTTCAAAGCAAATCTCTTCTCGATGTTTATCACCTTCGTGCGTAGGTCTTCATTTGTCTTCGCCATGAGCTTTGCCTCGCTGCGGAGTTGGTCGATTTCGGTTGTGAGCAGCACCTCCCTTTCGGAGTACTGCTGGAGCTTCATGTCGGCGCAGGTCAACACCTCCTCGAGGTCTTCCTTTTGCTTGCTGAGATGTTCGCTTTGTTTTCTCAGTTCTTCTTTCTCGAAGTCCGCCATGTCGCTGCCTGACAGCACCGAGCAGGATGCCCGCCTGCCCTCTCGCTCCTTCTCCCTGTCCTTCTTGTCGTTCACTTGCAGCAACAGGTCCATGCACTCCTCCAATGCAGACTCCAGCCTCTCCTTTTGCAACCCAACTTCGTCCAACGCCGACCGCAACCGCTCGCTCTCTTCCCGCCACTGTTTTTTTTCCCCGCGGAGTTGTTTCACCTCCATGTGGATGTCCACTGGTGGGGCAGGCCGCTTTTGGTACGACAGTGGCATTGTTATGGGGTTTCTCCTGTTGTTAGGGGTTTCGGAAAGAATGGGTTGACAGAAGGAAAAAAAAAAAAGAAAAATGTACAGAAGAAAGAGACAAAAAAAAAAAAAGAAAAAAAAAAAAACTCGATAAAATTTCAGTGTGCATGGGAAGTGCTCACTGCACTGCTACTAAAAAAACAAAAAAAAAAAAAAAAAAAAAAATACAATGTACAGGAATTGTAGAAAATCACTCACTGACTCTGCCGCCGTTTTGCCCGTTTTGCAATAAGCCCCCGCACGTCAGAGAGGGACGCCTTGAGCGCTTCAAGCGCCTCAACGTGCTCCTGTGGGGGGGCGTGGTCTGCGGGTACCCCGACAGGTGAGTCGGGGGGAGCGGGGCTCCCTGTGAGGGAGGGGGGCGGCGTGGGTTCGGCGGCGGCGGTGAGGGGGAAATGCATAGGAGGCGATTCTTCCTCCGACAGTTGAAGAAGACGGGAGACAGGAACGTCAATAGGCTCGTCGACAAGCCGCGTCTGCCGCGTGCTCCACCCCACTGTCAACATCCGCTGGGCTTCCTTGAGTCTGATATTCTCTGCATTGAACTGCTCAGCGACGCTCTGAATAGAGATATTTTCAGACGCTAACCTAGCATTTTCCTCCTTGCAGACGGCAAGCTGCTCCATGAGCCTTGCGTTGAGCTGCCTGTAGGGTTCGACCTGCTGGAGTGTCTGTATCTCGTTCTGCTCTACTGTGTGCCGTATGTCGTCGTCGTGTTGAGCTGACTCCCTTTCGAGTGTTGAGATTCTCTTTTGAGCTTTTTGCAAATCCGCGGTTAAGGCTTCGATGGTGCGTTGGAGCTGGGCTCTGTCCCGTGCATTGGCTGTTTGCGAGGAAGTCAGTCGTTCTTTGAGTGCCAGCAGTTGTATTTTCATAGCCTCTTCATGTGAGTCGACGACCTTGGCATGCTGCAGTACTTTCTCTGTTGTCATGGCTGTGTCCATCCTTAGCTTGTAGCACTCCTCGCTCATGTGTTCATGTTCTCTTTCCAGGACCTTGCTCCTCTGTTTCATTTGGTTGCACGATTTCACAACTGTTTCCATCCCTTTTTTTTCTTCGTGGGTCCGTTTCAAGTCTGCCCTCAGCTTGTCTAGTTCTTCCTCGGTCTCCTCTAACCTCTCTCTTAAGTGCCCGTTCTCAGCCCGCTCGTCCTCGAGAGCTTCTTTCAACACATCCTTATAGCCTTCCTGTATACCTGATAATGCTATTCGGTCCGTGGGGAATCGGCTCATTTTTTTTTTTTTTTTTTTTTTTTTTTTGTGTTGCTCCCACCCGTCCCCCACCCCTTCCTCACCTAATGGGGGTTTTCTTTTTCCTATTTTTCATCACCGCATTTGGCTTTTTTTTTATTCAATAAATGGGGTGGGGGATGGTTCCTTACCACAATAGAAGGGTTAGGTACATTGCGGAGAGGAGGGGAGGGGATTTCCCCCCCCTTTTTTTTACACCGTTTAAGGATCGGTTGTTTCCCCCTTTTGCTCCTCTTCTTTCAATTCCATTTCGAGCTTTTTGAGCCCTTCGAGACCTTTCTCGGGGTCCGTCAGCTTTATGGATTCCCTGATCCGCGGGTCTGCAGGCGTGTAAAGCGACTCCCTGGGGATGGTGCTGGTACCCTCAGCATGGTGCGCCAAGTTAGTAACATCCTCGATGAATAGAATGTCAGTGCCATCGGCGAAGGAGGTTCGGTTTGAAAGCCCCAGCTGGATATCTCTTCGGTAAGGCAGTTTACCAAGCCGAGGGGAGTAGTCCGGGTCCCATTGGATACGCGTGGAGCCGCCCTTGAAAGTGGCTTTGGAGAGGATATCGTCGAAGGCTTCTCTCTTGAGCCAGATGCCCAGCACACGCTTCTGGTTGCTGTCCTTTTGTGCGAATCCACACCTGTACATCATCCATAAGAAGTTTGTCTTCACCCACGTCATTCTCTTCGGGTTGTACACAGGGCACCCTGTGAACCTTTGGTGCTCCAAGGCGTAGTCCGCGATCTCGTCGTTGAAAGCTTGGTACACCAGCACTGCGGTGTCGGTGTGGCTGCCGATAATGAAGTTCCCCCCGCGAGGCCAGGTCTTCTCCGTTTCCTTCCAGTCTACCATCTCTAAGGGGTATGTGCCCTCGGGGCGGCTTGAGTTCACTGCAACGCTGCATGAAGATGAGGCCATTGTGGCTAACCTGCGAAGGGTGAGTCGCTTTATCTCGTTTTTCTTTTTTTTCTTTTCTTTCTTCTTCTTTTATCCCTCCCCTTTTCCCTCCCTTATTCTTGCTTCAAAAAAAAAAAAAAAAAAAAAAAGAAGAAGAAAAAAAAAGGTGGACAGTGATATGAGCGACACGAGCGTAATGACAATGGGAACAAGCTTCCGAAGGTACAACTGCCGAAAATCAGTGGGAACAGGTGCATGGGGCGAAATGGGCACAAGATCTTCTAATGCGGAAAAAAAGATTACAAACACTCCCCCCCCTCCCCCCTCCCGCCACACACACTAACTTGTTTGTGGTGTTACTTGTTCGCCACCGAATACAGCCTGTTAGAAGACCTGTTGGCGACCCTACTGTGCAGCTTGAAGAAGAGTTCTTGGTTGTTGCTAGGACAGTCCATGACCATCAACGAGCGACCCTTTTCAGCCATCAGTGAAACCAGCTGTGCCATGTTGGTGTGGATGGTGGGACCCCCCACCACCGTGATCCCCGCATGAGGCGGCAACAGCTTATCTATCTGCAACGCCTTAATCTGCATAAAATTCTCAACAGGATTCTTACCAGTAAGCTGGGTAGGCACGCATATGGAAAGCCTCTTATGAAAAAGCAACCGTGTCATGCTGTTCGGACCAAAATGCTGTCTAGGATCCTGTGCAGGTGAGATGGCTAACACACCAACACGTGGCGGGATACATATCTTCCCGGTGCTTTCGTATCTGTCTAGGTACTTGAAGAAGGATCCGTGTTCCAAGCCCATAGAGACGATCAAAACATGGTCACATCCTGTTAAGTCCACACCCATGGTGGCTTGGTAGGCCGCCGACTCGCTTACCAACAGTTTCCGATATCCGATTTGAGCGACGTGGCGTTGCTCCGGGGTTAAATCGGAGCTTTTAGGTTTTGTCGTGGTCATAATGACCTCCTCTATCCCGTCGTCCTCGTCCATGTTCACTTGGAACCGAATGTAAGGAGGTTTCCATGTGGATGATGATGATGATGGTGGTGCCATGTCGCTGCTTCTCAAGGGCTTCGTGTTGTACGGGACTACTATTTTCGGGTTTTCAAGATGCCCGAAACCTGACAATAAAGTTACTTTTTTTCGGGGTTCGGAGGGTGGTGGGGAAGGTGTTGTTGAGGGCGGAAGGTACGCGAAGGACAGTAAATCTTCGATTTCGAAACTAGAGCCCGAGGAGATCTCCGACGCATTCGTGTTGTGGGCTTTGGTCTTTTTATGGGCCGTCCAGTCTGAGTGTGTGAGGATTTTTGTCTTGCAGATTCCGCAGATTATGCTTCTTCTTGTATCTTGAGATGACCTGATGAAGATTGGTTCGCCGAGGGGGTCGCCTATCCACTTTGATATAGTTGAGGGGGTCACAGCGTTGCTGGGGGATTCATCCTTTACCATATTGGCTTCTGGGGCCGTCCCCAAAACAGATTGGGCCGTCTTGTTATCCACCATCATTGCCCATTCTTTAAAATTTGTCCCATGGGAGTATTTTCTTCTCTTTGATATTGATTGAGGCATTCTTTTTTTTTTCTCGTTCCCCCCCCCCCAACCGCTATTTTTTTTTCTTCCTGGGGGGTGTGATGTACAGATTTTCTTTTTGAAGGTTTTGAAGGGGGAAAAATAAAATAAAAAAAGAGGGGGGAAAAAGGGGGGGGGGGGAAAGAAGGAAAAATTTTTAGGTGGCTGGTTTTTTTTTCTTTTTTTAAAATGCCCCTTCCCAGCCACGGTTGGGTGTTCCTTTTTTTTTAATAGTTTTTTTTTTTTTTTTTTTAAATTTGCAAGGGGAAAAAAAAGTCAAGGACTTTTGTTCTTTGCAGAGAAGGGGGGGGGAAAAAAAGAAAAGAAGAAGAAAAAAAAAAAGAGAGAAAAGGAAATTAAAATAAAGTTGAGGAAAGTGGGGGAGGGGGCGGTGTGGTGTGTGTTGTGCAAGGGTGTGACTGTATTGGACGAGGGGAGCATTTCTGATTCACCAGCAAGAAGGGAGAGGAATGTACCGCCTTTTTTTCTCTCTCACTCTTTTATTTATTTTTTTTTTGAAAATCTTAAAACAAAACCTTGAAAAAATATTTCATTTTTAAAGTGAAATAAGAGGATACCCGCGAGAGGGAAACTCTTATAGACACAGTTCAGCATTCGTTGTTGCTTCCAAATACTGTAAAAAGAACCTGGCCCACGGCCCCCTTTGTTTAGACAAGTCAAAGACTTGTTCTTGGAAAAAAAAAAAAAAAAAAAAGAAGAAAAAAAAAAGGTGTGGGGGGGGAAAAAAAAAGGAAAAGAAATGAAAGGAAAACATCAACTGAAAGGGGGTTGGGAAAAGAGGGCGCCAAGAAACAAAAAAAAAAAAAAAAAAAAAAAAAACAAGGATGGTATTTTTCAGTGAGGAAGTGCCCCCCCCCCCCCCCCCCCCACCTTTCTGCGATAAAACTCATATGACGGCCTTATCTCTCTCTCTCTCTCTCTCTCTCTCTTTATTGTTGATTTTCCAGTGTGGCCACGAACGGAAGAACCGCAACATAAAAAAAAAATATATATATAAAAAAAAAAAAAGCTATTATTACCTACAAGACGAGCCTACGAACGTGCCTGATTCCTTGTGCAAAGCCCGTTTTCGCCTACAGTAGGGGGAAACAATGGATAAGCTGCCTCTGCTTTTTTTCTTTCTTCTTTTTCTTTTTCCTCACAAACGTGAAAGGATGCTAAATAAAGAAAAAGAAAAAAAGAAAAAAAAAAAAATAGCGTCCAAAAAGTAGGGCCGGGTTTTTTGTTGTTTTGTACAAACCGGAAAACCCCCCACAAAAGTAACCAACAAGTCACCCTACTTTTTCATTTTTTTTTTTTTTTTTTTTTTTAGCAAAGACCAATAGTTGCCCCAAGCAGGAAGAACAACATAAAAAAAAAAAGTGAATTGCTAAGTTGCTTCCTCCCTTTTCTGCCACCTCTAGCAAGTGTTCAAGGTGCAGGAAAAAAAATCTTCCAGAAAAAAAGAATCCTTGGGAGGGGTGCAAAAAAAAAAAAAAAAAAAAAAAAAAAAAAAAAAAAAAAAAAAAAAAAAAAAACGATGATTTAAAGGAAGCCGGTGGGGGCACCCTGCACAAGCACCATTTACTTGTTTACAGGGGGCGCACCTCGGCCTAGCTGTAGCTTCTTCTGCGTTCCGCGTCGTGTCCTTAATGCTTGCGGTGTGCAGCTCAACCCCAGCCGGGGCGCCCCGGGTAACCAAGATTCTGAGCCCGTGTAGTATGCTGCCTGTTCGCCACCCAGAGCATCTGCTTCTTCCACTTGGGCGCTACCGGTGATGACCGACGGGGAGGTCAACAGCGAACAACACATCTGATGTACTTCTTTATATTTCCATGTTATCCCCACCACCAAGAAAAAAGGCGATGTTTAAGGGCAAATCCCACTCGAGGACCACCCTAGAAATACTGGAGCTATTTCTTTATTATCTTTTCTTTCTGTCTCTTCTGGATTCAATATGAAGGAAAAAAAAAAACTTTTTCTTTTTTTTATAATAATGATTAAAACTGTATATACCCGTTGGTCGCTTTCCCTCTAACAGGGAGGGGAAAGGGTGAGAGGGAGGAGGTATTCTAGCCTTCTAAAGTTTGCAAATCAACCGTAGTTAGGGCTCGCAAATAGAAATGCTGGGCTGAATAAAAACTTTTTTTTTGAGAAATTTGGTCGAAACCAAAAAAAAAACCCCCCCCTTGCTCACTCTTTTCCTCTTCTCTCTTCTTCAAGCCAAATTTTGTGCCATACTTTTTTTTTTCTTTTCTTCTTCTTCTTCTTTCCTTTTTTGAATTGTAGTTTGTAAAGTATGTTTTGAAGATGCTTTTTTTTTTTTTTTTTTTTTTTTTGTTCTTCCACCCCGTGTTATTGAATCATCTGTGTACTGATGATGGTACCCTTTTAGTATAATTTCTTATAGAGAATAATAATAATAAAAAACAAAAAAAAAAAACAAAAAAAAAACAAAGGAAAGAGAAGGAAGGAGAAAGAAAAGATAAAAGAGCACCTCAACACATTTCCCCTTCCATTTTTTTTTTTTTTTTGCTATCGAGATTTCCCACGCCTCAAAAAGAAGAAAAAGGGCGGGGGGGGGGTAGACAAGAGAGAGAGAAAACTTTTGCTGCTTTCTAGCTGCTTCGCCACCTGTATTGTGGACTTTTTTTTTTTTTTTTTTTTGGCTTCTTTTTGACTTGTTGTGTGTCCCTAACGGTGGCGAAGAGTATGGCGAGCTTTGCTGATGCTCACTGTGTAGACAGAAGAGAGAGAGAGAGGAAAAAAAAAAAAAAAAAAAAAAAAAAAAAAAAAAAAAAAAAAAAAAAAAAGAGAAAACGGAAAACGAAATCCATTTGCAACAGGGGGAGGGGGAGGAATGAACTATGTTCAGGAAAGGTAAGATGTTCCCTAACCCAACCCCCATCCGCCCATTACGCTTGCTGGCTACGCGGACAGAATGAAGAGAGAAAAAAAAAAAAAAAAGAGAAGACATGACGAAAGAACGATGGCCCCTCTGTCTTTTTATTTTTATATTTACCCCTTCTTTTTTTTTTTTTTTGCTCCGTCTTCTTTCATTTTTTTTTGGGGGGTAGCGGCCTTGCGGGTATAAAACCAATTTCGTTTCTTCTTTTTTTTTTTTTTTTTTAAATAAGCTTTTCCAAAAAAAAAAGATGTCTTTGAAGGGAACCTGCAGTATGTGACAGGATCGCCTATAAAAAAAAAAAAAAAAAAAAAAAAAAAAAAGAGTCGGTTGATTGTTGTTTGTGCACAGCCGGGGTTAACCTGTAGAAGGATAAGCCCATCAATGCTACCACTACTCTTTTTAGCAATAACAATTCATTATCAATCTGTTTTTTCTTGTTCATGCAAAAAAAAAAAAAAGGAAAAGCTCGTTCAGCGGTAAAGTGCTATTGGTGGCGCTAGTTTTTTTTTTTTTCTTTTTTTTTTTGTTACTAGCATATTTCAGAGAATTTCACACGAAGCGTAAACTCTACATTTTCTTTTTTTTTTTTTGTCGTCCAGGGGAGGTTTACTGTGTAATAAAAACACTTCCCCCCCGCCTTTTTTTTTTTGAGTCACCAAACTGTTGCCTGATCTTTTTTTCTTTTTTTTTTTGGATCGCGAGATAAAGGTACTTGGACCAGAGTCGCTCCATACCGTTGTTGTTGTCCCCCCCCCCCCCCCCCCTTCATAAGGGTATGCAAAACTGCCCCCTGATAAAAAAGGTTCTTTTTTTTTTTTTTTTTTTTTTTTTTTTTACGTTTCCCCACTTCTCCCTCCTTAGATGATTTCTTTATTTCAGGCGTCCTGCCACATACCGCAGGTACCACTTAAATGTCTCTTTTTTATTTTTATTTTTTTTTTTCCCTTTTCTTTTTTTTATTTTTTATTTTCCTTTTTTTTTTTTTTTTTAAAGGGTGAACCCACCTATCATTATTGTGATTATTTTTACCGGATTTGTACTTAAAATGCTTCGTAAAAAGTCCCAAATTGGGCAAAAAATTCGGGGGGGAAAGGTACATGAATATTTACAGTACAAAAAAAAAAAAAAAAAGATCTGAACTAAATAAGTACAAATCTGGTATATAAAAAAAAAAAAGATTTTTTTTGTGTTAATTTTAGTGCCCACGGGTAACCGAGGGGTTTTTATCACCAAAGGGGATTTTAATTACAATCGGGTTTTTAATTGACGTCAATCAGGAGGGAGCATGCAACCATACTTATGACCTTACTGGTTAACGCCAGATCTCTGGTTAATAGAAATAGAGGGGGGAGGGTGGGGGCAAGATTTTTCTTTTAAGCATGAAAGGGATGAGTAGTTGAAAAGTCCTGTCGCATGTTACAGAGGTAAATGCAGTTACAGGTTGAAAAAAAAAAAAAGGAATTTAAAAAGATCTTTATCTCACAACAGCAATGATTTTTTTTTTCTCAGGCTTCCCCCCCCTCTCTTTTTTTTTCTCTTTTTTTTTTTCTCTTCACTCGAGTAACACAATTTCATTATTCGCTGTGAAATTAAAATAACTCCCTTTGTGCGGGGGAAAAAAAAAAGAAAAAAAAAAAACTATTCTTTTTAAGGCCTTTTTGTGCTCACCTGCGGGTCGCCCTGCGTGGTCGAAAAAAAAGAAAGAAAGAAAGAACTTCTGTAGACACAATTTGACACCCCAATCCTTAAGGTGTGTCGTGGCTCTTGACCCGTGTTTCAAGACGGGTAGTGCAAGGTCGCCATGTCTGGTGCCTACTCAAAGAGAGCTAAACAACAAACAAACTAGAACGGTCAAAAAATCAATTTTTTTTTTTGTTTTACAGTTGGTGAAAATAAAAAAAAAAAAAAAAAATGCGAGCGAAAAAGAACTGAAATTCTGTAAGAAGAATAAGAAAAAAAAAAAAAAAAAAAAAAAAAAAAAAAAAAAAAAAAAAAAGACCCTCCCCATAATTAACAATATTACATTGTTAACACAATAATTGACTACCGTTTTTTTTTTTTTTTTTTTTTTTATTTCACTCTTCGTCATTTTCTTCACTCACTAGGGGCCTCATAATTTAACGCGAAATCGCCATAATTTAACTAGTTAAATTATGAGATTTCCGAGTTAAATTATGAGACTTTGGAGTTAAATTATGGGGCTTCAGAGTGAAAAAATGGGTCTTGTCGTGGAAAAAAATGTACCCAACCCCTTGAAAAATCTTTTTGGGGTGGGGGTATTTTGACTATTTTTGGCCATCTGAGGCCATTCCAGCCCTTAAAAGTGGGAATAAGTGCCTTACTTCCCCTTTAAATGCCACGGCGAAATAGCAACCCCATATTACCTTAGGAAAATCCCCAAAAAGGCTGACCTGCGTGAAAAAAAACAGCAGTGAAAGCAGTGAAGAGTGAGTGACTCAAATGACGAAGAGTGAAATAAAACGACTTACTTGCCGCCAAATGAGCCATTATTTAACACTCGTTACCCGTTTTTTTGCAAAAAAAATTCGGGAACTCGAGTTAAATAATGACTCATAATTTGTTGGCAATAAATAGTTATTTTTTTTTTTTTTGAAATTTCCAAGACTACGCACCACTTGGCGATTTTTTCTTTCTCTTGTCTTCAGGAGAGGGGGGGGGGGGGGAGAGAGAGCTCGTCTGGAGCGCGGTTAACCAACAAGTTGCCACTGCTCTTTTTAGCAAAGACAATAGTTGTTAAAGCAAACAAAAAAAAACCCCCCCAACATGATAAAATAGTAAGCAGAAGAAGCAAAGAAAGAAATAGTGCTGCTTTTTTTTTTTTTTTTTTTTTTTTTTTTTTTTTTTTTAAACTCGCCCTTTAATTCATTATCTTCCTGTCCAGGGTTCGGAAAAAAAAAAGATTTGAAATTAGGAAATAGGCCTCGACCTAATCCACCTAATTTTCATTTTTTTTTTTTTTTTTTTTTTAAAAAGCCGAAGCAGCTTTTTTCCGAACAACCTGTCCTGTCCCAAGGGCCCTTGAATCAAAAGAAAAGGAAAAGTAAGAACTCTAACATCCTTCGGCCTCGTGAATCTTTTGTTTTTTTAATATATTTTCACTGCACCAATAAAAAAAAAACTTTCATTATTTCGTTAATAAAAGGCTATTTTTTTGTTTGCCCCTTGAAAAAAATAGGGGAGGGAGGGGGGGGGGGGGGGGCTATAAGGAAAGGACTGAAGTGAGAGATGCAGTAGGTAGCTGGAGGCTGTTGGTGAGAAGTGCAACTGTTGGACATTTTTTTTTTGAGAGTGAGCAGAATGAGGGAGTGGGAATGGAGTTTTTTTTTTTTTTTTTTAAAGGTGTCTCCAGCACAAGCCCACCTAATCTGGTTTAGGAGAGTGAGGGGGAAGGGGGAAGGGGGAAGGGAGAAGGTAAAAAAAAAAAAACTTTTTTTTCTTCATTCGCAACATTACCTTTTTTTTTTATAAAGGACCAACCTCCAGAAATCGAACAAAAAAAAAAAAGAGAGAGAGAGGGAGCGGAAGGGGAAGAACAGAAGACCTTAGTTCATGTGAAATGTGACAGCTGTTCTTTTACCCTTCTTCTTTCATCACCCCCCCCCCCCCCCCCCCCTCCACGGGCGAATTTTAGTTATTTATTTCGAGCAAAAAAGAAAGAAAAAAAAAGAAAATCAATTCACATCGAAACTGTTGAAGCACGTGCACCGGGGTAGGGGGGTAGGAAAAAGCTGAAAAACCTTTTCCGGTAAAAAAAAAAAAATAATAATAAGAAAAAAAAAAGAGCTGTATGCTAACTTAGTTCGGAAGGGGAGAAGAGGAACGGGTACGTTTCACTGCTACGAGAAAAAAAAAGGGGGGGGGGGAGAAAGTATTTTTAGAGATCCAATTTCTAGCATCACTTTAAAGATTTCTTGGTGCACAATTTGGTGTCCTAGGGCGAGCACATCGTCTTCATAGAAAGAAGAAACCTAACACAGATAACGTTCCTTTGAAGGGATTTTTAAAGATAGATTTTTAAATATATTATTTTTTAAATTGGTCTCTAAATGCTTTTTCCAAAAAAAAAAAAAAAAAAAAAAAAGAACTTGCGCCTATGAAAAAAAAAAAAAAAAACTCGATGATTTAAAGGAAGCCGTTCGAGTTGTAGCTTCTTCTGCGTTCCGCGTCGTGTCCTTAATGCTTGCGGTGTGCAGCTCAACCCCAGCCGGGGCGCCCCGGGTAACCAAGATTCTGAGCCCGTGTAGTTTGCTGCCTGTTCGCCACCCAGAGCATCTGCTTCTTCCACTTGGGCGCTACCGGTTATGACCGACGGGGAGGTCAACAGCGAACAACACATCTGATGTACTTCTTTATATTTCCATGTTATCCCCACCACCTGAAAAAACCTTTGTTTTTCCTCTTTTTTTTTTATTATAAGATCTCCCATATCTGGCACTCTCTCGTTTTTTTTTTTTTTTTTTTTGTGTGTGTTAAACTAGCCCACAAGGACAAAAAAAAAAAAAAAAAAACCGAAGAGACATAACTGATAGGAATAGAGGTTAAAGGTTCTCTTTGGAAATTAAAGGTACAGAGGAGAATATATATATTTTTTTATTCCTCAACCCTTTTTTCTTTTTTTTTTTTGTTATAGTTGTTTCATTAAGTAAGATACAGCTATTTTTAAACTTTCTGTGCTAAAAAAAAAAAAAAAAAAAAAAAAAAAAAAAAAAAAAAAAAAAAACGATAAAGGTTTCAGTGAGCAGGGGTGCTCACTGTAAAAGCAAAAAGGAAAAAAAAGGGGAAAAAAAACAATTAAAAAGAACAAAAAGTGTGTGGGGGAAACAATGAAGGGGAAAAAAAAAAAGAAACTTCAAACCCAATTCTCCGACAGTTTGTTTTGTTCCCGCTCATCCCCCCCCCCCCCCCCTTTACCGATTCTTTCTTTTTTCCCCCCTGCTTGGAACAAAAACCACTGGCAAACAGCTACATCGCGACAAAAATAACCCCCCCCCCCATTTCTTTTGGGTACTGAAATAGTAACTACTTTTTTTTTCCTGTTTCGCCTTTTGGAATAACAATAATAAAAAAAAGAACAAAAAGAGAGAGGAAAAAAAGAAAAGAAGAAAGGAAAAAAAAAAAACAATATTTATTAGAAAATAAGGAGAAAAAAAAATAACGAAGAAGCACAAAAAAAAAAGAAGCAATATAGATGGAAATAATAAAATAAAAAAAAAACAAATTACAAAAAAAAAAAAAAAAAAAGAAGAAGAAACTAACAGAAATAATGCGGGGTGTGTTGTTGTGAAAAGATTCTCCCCCCTCCCTTTTCTTTTTTTTTTTTGAAAAGTATAAGCATAGGTAAAGGAGGGCACAAAAACAAACCCTCCTCCTTTCTCCTTTGCTTTCTGTTATGCTGGCGTTTCCCAAGTGAAAACTGCCACCAGCATCGCGTTCACTGCCTCTTACTACTAACTTGTCCAGTTTTTTTTCGTTTTTTTTTTTCTTTCTTTCTTTCTCCGTGGCTTTTGTTTTTTCACTGCTAACTCCTCAGAAAATAGGTGGTTTCAGGGGGGGGGAAGAAAAATAATTCTTTATGACTATATGTCTTTGTTGTTCGTTTTTAAAAAGCTGCGAAAGTTTTTTGCTCGGCACAAGTTGCATATAGTTATAAAATCATTTTTTGAAAGATAAATATTTGTAACAAAAAAAAAAAAAAAAAAAAAAAGAGAGACTATTTAAGGGCGCGAAGATTCTGAGCCCGTGCAGTTTGCTGCCTGTTCGTCACCCTGAGCATCTGCAATAACGTTCTTCCACTCGGGCGCTACCGGTGGTGACCGCCGTGGAGGTCAACAGCGAACAACACATCTGATGTACTTCTTTATATTTTCCATATCTCTCTTATCCCCACTATTAAAAAAAAATAAAAAATAAAAATAGCTATTTACTGCCAACAAGTAATGACTTTACCGTTACCTCGAGGTCGGTAAAGCATTACTTGGCGGTAGGTAAGTGGTTTTATTTCACGACACTCTGAAATTACTTCACCACGAGGGGCACAACAGGGTGACAAGGGGTACAACAAGAGGGGGTTACAAAGTTACAATACAAGTTGTTTTCCCTCCTTTTGTTGACTAAGAGCTGCCGCTGTCGCTGGCATTGCCACTGTCACCATCTCTAATCAGGCCTTCCCATACCTGGCGCGGCCGCTGGCTCCTTTTTTTCTGCTGCTTCGGTATTTTGAAGTCATTTGGGGAGCTTGGGTAAGCTGACTAAGTTACCCTTACCCACAGAAGAGTTACCCCCAGAAACTGGGAACAAGGCCTAGCCAAAAGTGGGCAAATTGGGAGGAAAAAGTAGTCCAACTTGGAACTGAGCCGAGGCAAAAGTTGGCCAATTGAGCTGAACCTGGGGGGAAATAGCAAACTGAGAGGAAAAAGTGGCCACACTGGGAACCGAACCGAGGCAAAAATTGGCCTACCGAGGCATATTATTTAACGGAAACCCCCTATTACTTCACGGAAAACAGGTCATTATTTCACCGTGAAGTAATGAGATTTAGCGTGAAGTAATGGGCCCCCCAGTGCGTGAAGTAATTTCTGAAGAGTGAATAATAAAAAAAAAAAAAAAATAAAAAAAATAAAATAAAAAAAAAAAAAAAAAACCACTTGATTTTTCGCTCTAACTAGGGTCAGATTCTGATCAATCACGAAACTCATGTCAATTCCTAAACACGGTGATTCGGGAGAAAAAAAAATCGATTTCCCCCCCCCCCTTTTTTTTCCTGGCCTTCTCTCCCCACAGTCCCTACACCTCGAACAGCTGGTCCTGAAAGGAAAGAGCCATGACAAAAAAAAAAAAAAAAATTAGAGGGCAAAAAAAAAAATGGAAATTATTACTTGCTTCGATGCGGGATTATTTTTCTCCCCCTATTTATTTTTTTTTTAATCCCTCTTACCATATGCTACAGAGAGGAATCATGGGGCAGGGACGCAATCACATTACTTCTAGTCCTTCCATTTTTTTTTTTCTTTTTACTTTTTCCCCCCCAAGCGTAAAGGGTCCACTGTCTACAAAGAGATACGGGGGTATGTCAGTACGCATTCTATTTCCCTGTTCTTCATTTTCTTTTTTTTTTTTTTTTTTTGAAATGAATAGTAGAATAGGAGGAGAATATAATAGGAAAACCATTGTTTATGGTAAAAATCCTAGCTTTTTCTGGAAAAAAAAAAAATCAGATTGTTAACCGTCGTCTGGTACTACAAAAAAAAAAAAAAGAAGAAAATCCTAGGTTGCCGGGTTGAATTTTCCCCGATAAAAAAAGAGAAAAGAAAGAAGAGAAGAATGGGGGAGGGGTGATTGTAAAGTTCAAAATCTTTAGCACTTTTCTTTTTCTTCTTCTTTCCCCCCCCCCCCCTTTCCCACTTGTGTAGAATAATAAAAAAAAATCTTTTTTGGCAAGTTTCTGGCATTACCCTCCTATCTTTTTTTTTTTTCTTTACAATAATATTTCTTTTTTTTTTTTTTTTTTTTTTACTTGTGTGGGTGTGAATGTGTTGTGGTTTAATTGAAGGTGCTGTAACGAAGAATCTGGAGAGTCGAGAATAAAAGAAATGAATCATGGTTTCCCCCTTGCCAAAAAAAAAAAAAAAAAAAAAAAAGAATGAGAAAGCAGTATTCACACGACTGATTTGTGGGAGGTGAGCAATTATTCCTATGAGCCACCCATCATAGTCGCGCTCCCCCCCAAAAAAAAAGAAGAAGAAAAGGGGATCAAAAAAAAAAAAAAAAAAGCCCTTTTTCCGCAGTACTTTTTCTCTTTTTTTTTTTTTTTTTTCTTGAATTTTCACAACAAAACAACAACAAAAAAAAAGGGGGTGCTAGTTTTCAGGGAAATTTAACTTTTTCTATATTTCTACCTGAATGAAACCCCTTCCTTCCCCCTCCCATTTTTTTTTTTTTTTTTTTTTTCCCCTCTCCCCATATTTATAGCATACGTTTAGCAAACCCTGAAGGGGTTCTAAAAAGAATCCTAGGTGGGGAAAGGGGGTTGCTGGTTGTAATTTTTAGTGAAAAACTTCCACTCAGCCTTTTTATGTGCATTTTGGGTGGTATTTTATGGGGGAGTTTTTTTTTTTTTTTTTTTTTTTTTTTCTTTTTTTTTTTTTTTATATTTCACTCTTCGTGTGGAAAATGTACCCAACCCCTTGAAAAACTTTTTTTGGGGAGGGGAAAATCCCCAAAAAAGCTGGCCACGCGTGAAAGCAGTGAAAAGTGAGTGACTCAAATGACGAAGAGTGAAATAAAACGAACTTACTTGCCGCCAAATGAGCCATTTATTTAGCACTCGTTACCGTTTTCTTTTAAATTCGGGAACTCGAGTTAAATAATGACGCAGCATTTGTTGGCAATAAATAGCTTTTTTTTTTTTTCTTTTTTTCTTTTTTAAAAGTTGTCAACAATAGGATCGTTAAGAAAAGAAAATAAAAGAAAGGAACAATAATAGGGGAGGTATAAAATAAAAGGGAGAAGGGAAAAAGGGGGAGTTCAGTAGTTTTTTTAGCGCTTCGGCTGCAAGATTGCGGACTAAATAAATTTGCGCACCCCCCCCCCCCCCCCTTGATAAGAAAAAGAAACCCCAGTGGCTGGTAACGGCTCTCTTAGAATAAGGGGGAAGAATAAAAAAAATAACGTTCCATATCTCAAGATGTTCGTTTAGCACCGGCGGCTGCATCAAAACCCAAAAAAAAAAAAAAAAAAAAAAAAAAAAAGCAGGTTAGAGATATGGTGGCGTGATTTCTTTTTGGTTAAGATTCACAGTCCAGGTCATTGTGTCTACCAGAGGCCCTTTTTATCTTTTTTTTTTTTTTTTTTTTAAATTCTTCTTTTTCTTTTTTACCCCCTCCTAAGGATTCGACCAAAGAGGTTTGTAGATGCAAAAAAAAAAATAAATAACAAATAACAATAAAAAAAAAGGAAAGAGAGAGGGGGGATAAAAAAAATTGAACCGAACCGTAAAGCAGAAAGAAAAAAAAAATAGGACTTATTGGGGGAGAGGTACAGGGAAAATTGATGCTTTTTTTTTTCCCCCTCCCCCCTCTTTTTGGTTTTTTTAAAAAAAAAATAGTATTAAGCAGGTCTGATATAGAAAGAGAGAGAAAAAATGTTGGTGTGGAAAAAAAAAAAAGATGTCTTTGAAGGGAACCTGCAGTATGTGACAGGATCGTCTTAAAAAAAAAAAAAAAAAAAAAAAAAAAAAAAAAAAAAAAAAAAAAAAAAAAAAACTAGGAACATCTCTTAAGCCTCGTGGCATCAATCGGATCCCGAGTGTCAAACATTGTAAAGGCTTAGCTACTGCCTTCACTGTCCGTTGTTACCAAAAAGGACTCACTATACAGGAAACAGAATGAAGAGAGAGAAAAAAAAAAAGAATTTTTAGCAATCGATTTTTGCACCAACAAAAAAAAAATATAAAAAAAAGGGGGGGGAATTTTTTTTTCTTCTTCTTTTTTTCCCCCCTTCTTTTATGTGATTTAGAAAAGAGAACAAAAAAAAAAGGGGGCGGCTGAGGAAAGTGGGGGAGTTTGATGGAGAGGCAACATTTTTTCTTTTTTTTTTCCCCCTCCCCTTCTGGTTTCCCCTCTCCCTCCCTTCCCCCGTTTTATTATTATTATTTTTTTTTGTTTATTTTTTTTTTTGTATTCCTCATTTCCCCTTTTTTTTTTCCTTTTTTTTTTCTTCTCTCTTTTTTTTTTTTTTAAAAATATTTTTATCTGGTTTAGACATCTTTAGGGGTGGGGGGGGGGGGGTAAAAGCTTCTCTGTGCCCCGTTGTTGCAAAGCTGTTCCTTATGCCTATTCGCACGTGCCGGGCAAAGACCTGGAGAGGTCCATAAACCCAAAACCACGTTGCCTAACACCCCCCTTTTGTTTAGACAAGTCAAAGACTCGGTAAAAGAGGAACTGGCCGTTGTTTGTACGTGCCGGGTAAAACCTGGAGAAGTTTGTCAACCCGAAACACGTTGCCAACGTTCCCCTTTTGTTTAGACAAGTCAAAGACTCGTTCTTGCAAAAAAAAAATGAAATGGAGTCCCAAGAAAGACCTGAAAGTTGATGAAACTGAAAAACAGCTTTTTTTTAAAAATAAAAAGACAGAAGCTTGTAAATTTTGGAGGGGTTTTTTTTTTTAAGAAACCTTTTTTTTTTCTTTATTCATAGTATCCAGGGTTAACCGATCACCCGCGGGTTTTTAATTACAATCGGGTTTTAAATTGACGTCAAATGAAAGGCGAGCATGCAACCATGCTTAAAACCCTTATATTCGTATCCCGGCCCCCCCAGATACACAAAGCCGACCCCAGGGAGCATCGAAACGACTTAGAAAAGAATTATTTTCCCGAAAAGCTGTTTTTTCGCTTTTTTTTTGGCGGGTTTTTAATTAAAAGCGAAAAAACAAAAAAAAATCGAATCAAAAGTTAAAACAGGAGGAGAGCCCCCGGCCCCCCCAGATACACAAAGCCGACCCCAGGGAGCATCAAAATGACATAGAAAAGGATTATTTTCCCGAAAAGCTGGTGCTTCCCTGTTTCAGGCAGGGTCCTAATTGGGAGCGAAATCAAAAGTCAATAATTAAAACGGGAGGAGAGCATGCAACCATGCATATAATAACTCTTCTTTTCGTCCCCCGGCCCCCCCAGATACACAAAGCCGACCCCAGGGAGCATCAAAACGACTTAGAGAAGGATTATTTTCCCGAAAAGCTGGGTTTTCCCTTTTTTTTTGGCGGGTTTTCTTCTTTTTTCTGTTTAAATAGGAGCGAAATCAAAAATCAATAATTAGAACGGGAGGAGAGCGTGCAACCATACTTATAACCCTTCTATTCGTCTCCCGGACCTCCCAGATACACAAAGCCTGCATCGAAACGACTTAGAAAAGGATTATTTTCCCCAAAAATCGGGATGTTCACCCACAGAGAACTGAATGCACGCACACAGCGATGAACGCCCAATTTCTTACCTCCCTGCTTGCAACCCGGCGTGCCTGAGAACGTGGTGCCTGTCACGAAGACAGAGCACCGCTGATGTCCTGGTTCGGGTACAAGAACAACAGCTGCCTTCGTACGTCTGGTGAGAGGCGGACGCGACGCATCTCTCCGAACTTGGCGTCGATCGAGGCAAACCGATCCGAAATTACAAAAAAAACCCATCATTAACCCGACAGTGATCGAAAATCTAAAATTGCTCGGGTCGGGTTTTAAAACCCGAAGGTGATCGGTTAACCCTGGATACTATGTTTATTGCAAAATAAATAAAGTAAAAAAAAGTGGATACTAACTTGACCCTATGAGTGGGAAAGCGACTTTGAGTAAAAAATTACAGCATTTAAAGAAAGAAGGACGCCCACCTTATCCTCTCAGCGCTCTTGGGAAGGAGGCCTACTCGAGCATTTAAGAATCTAAGGGGATCGAAGTTTTAGTCCCCCCCCCCCCCCCCCAAGACTTGGGGTATTATAACACGATAATTTAAAAAACCTTAATAGGCCTTGGGTAATTCCTCAAAGAGGGGTTGAGCATGTCCCCGAACTTAGGGGTCAAGTTAGCAGTTTTCTCAAAAAAAAAAAAAAAAAAAAACAGAAAAAAATAGGCCATTATGGGAAATACTGGTGTTCCTTCTGATGGTGAAAGGTGAAATAAGAAAGAAAAAAAAAATAAGGAAAAAAAAAAAAAAAAAAGAGAATAAAAAAAAATAATAAAAAAAATAAAAAAAGGAAAAGAGAAAGGAAAGAGAGAGGACCTCAACCCATATATCTCTTTCTCCTTTTTTTTTTTTTTTTCTCTTTTTATTTCCTGGTTTAAAAAATTGATTCATAAACCTGTTTACTTTGTGCCGGGCAAAAGTGTATATATATATATATATATATATTTTTTTTTTTTTTTTTTTTTAAATGGATACCACTGACTACTCGGGCGAATGACGAAGACACAGGGAACCACATTACTTTCCTTTCCCCTCTCTCCCGAAGTAAATTACTGTGTACTGTAACCTTCATAGGCACTTGCGCTAATGTGCAAAAGCCAAACTCCACCTGCAGCATCACCGCAGGACCAAAAATAAATAAATAAATAAAAGAGGAGGGAGAGAGGGAAGGATTCACGATGGCAGGAGAGAAGTAACTCATCTTTCCTCTTTTTCCTCTTTTTTTTTTCGTTTCACCCCTTTTATGGGCAGTGTCTGCTCACCACCGAAAAAAAAAAACGAAAACGATAAAAAAAAAAAAAACGAAAACGATAAAGGAAATTACTATTGGACCAAGGAACAAAAAAAAGAGGGGAGGGAGGGGGGGGTATAGGGAACAAAAAAAAAAAAAAAAAAAAAAAAAAAACGAAAAATAAGGATACAATATTTCTTTTTTTTTTTTTTCGTTCTTTTTTTTTTTTTTGGTTTTTCCCTTCTGTTTCTTTGTTTATTGTTTGCGGTTTTCTCTTTTTTTTTTTCTTTTTTTTTTTTTTTTTTTTGCATAAAAAATAAAAAAAGGAGCAGATTTAAAAAGTATTAACTTGGTAGGGATCAGGGGGAAAAAAAAAACCCCCTTTTGAGGGCAGTTTTTCGTTTTTCTTTTTTTTTTCTAAAACATTCTTACTATTATGCGAAAAACTTCAAAAAAAAAAAAAAAAGGTTGGGATACCCGCACGGCACCCTGGTCTCCCTACGCCAATTTTTTTTTTTCCTCCATCATTCTCTATATTCAAAAAAAAAAAAAAAAAAAAAAAAAAAAAAAAACGCTAGTGACCTATGCATCACTGCTTGTCAGTGCCGCTATGGCCTGGGAGAGATCATCATACTCATCTGCTTGATTTCCTGTGGTAACCTGGGTGTTGCAACTGCTAGTGTCGGTGAAGAGGTCCCAGTTGTATGAGGTTTTTGTAAAGATTTTGTTGTTCTGCAACTGTTCATGTCCCACCCCCCGCTGCTGCATAGATTGCGGTTCCTGTGGGAGCTGGATGGCCCCTGCCGCCATTGCAGCTGCTGCAAGTGCCGCTGTCTGTGGCTCCTTCCCGTACCCGTGGGTCGTGAGATTGTTCATTGCGATGAACTGAGCAAGGGCGGCGCTCTGCCCAGGCTGCGGAACAGCCAACGCAGCCCCCTGCACATTTTGCGGGTTTGGGTTTGGCTTCAGTACTGCAGTTTGGTTAGTTTGGGTAGGCTGCTGCGGTGTAGGCTGCTGTGGTGTAGGCTGCTGCGGTGTAGGCTGCTGTGGTGTAGGCTGCTGTGGTGCGGGATGCTGTGCGGGCTGCTGCGGTGCAGGCTGCTGGACCACCTGTGGGACTTGCGGGATTTGAATCTGTTGCTGTTGCTGTCTCTGTGCTTGAGGCGGTGCAGGCGATGCTGCCTGCAAAGGAGCAGCAGCAGCAGCAGGCTTCTGAACCAAGACATGGTTCTGCGGGACAAGAATACGCGTCTGTTGAGGTTCTACCGATTGCAGCATAGGGATCTGCTGCTGCACCAGCTGGAACTGCTGCTGTTGCGGCTGCTGGATAAGAACCTGCTGGACGGCCTGCCTTTGAACAGGGATGACGGCCATTGGCTGCTGCAAGGCTTGGACGCCCTGCTGGCCCCTCTGAACGGTCTGCGGGACCGCGACAAATTGAATGTTCTGTTGCTGCTGTTGCTGTTGCTGTTGCTGTTGCTGCTGCTGTGGCAATGCGTTAACTTGTTGGACGGCCTGCATTGGTATGTTAACCAGTTGCTGTGCGGGCTGCCTCTGCACCATCATGGGTACCAGTTGCCTCACTCCTTGCTGCTGCTGCTGCTGCTGCTGCTGCTGTGCCAACACATGCGTGCCCATAGGTGCAAACATGACAGGAACGGTAGACGGCATAGCCTCCCTCCTCTGTGCTTCAACTGCTGCCATTTCCTTAATCTTTTTTTTTTTTTTTTTTTTTTTTTTTTTTTTTTTTAGTGTGTTTTTTGTTGTTGTTGTTGTTGTTGTTGTTGTTGGAGTCGTGTGTGTTCTTTTTTTTTTTCTCTTCTATTTTTTTTCACCCTTTCCTTTTTTTTGGTTTTGTGGTGGCTGGGTGATGCAATGTGAAGGACGCGACGCTTTGGAGAATTATTTTTCTTTTAAAAAGAAAAGTAAAGTTGACAATATCTTTTGGACCAGTAAGAGGGAAGGGGGAGGGAAGGGGGGAAGAGAGAAGAAAAGAGAGGGAAGAGGGGGAAGCTAAAAAAAAAAAAGAACGAAAAAAAGAAAAAAAGGGAGGGGAAAAAGATACCTACACCTACCAACAAATATGGGAAAGGAAAATAGAAGAAGAAAAAAAAAATTGTTTCTAGAGCTTCAGCTATGGTGTTTCTTCTTCTGTTTTTCTCTCTTTTTTGTTTCTCATACTTTTTTTTTCTCTTTCCCTATACTTCCTGCCCCCCCCCCCCCCCCCCCTGCTCTACTAATTTGCTCTGATCCAGCAAATGAACAATTCTTTTTGAACTTTTCTTTTTTTTTTTGGAGTGGGAGAAACGGCATCATAAAATTGGTGAATAACTTTCGCAGTGTAGTTGTCCCACTTAGATACCTGCCTGTCTCTTTTCTTGTGATTTTACAAAAAAAAAAAAAAACTCATCCCTCAAGAAAAAAAAAGGAGAAGAAAAAAAGGAAAAAGGGAAGGAAAGCCTTAAGTAATACAAACAATCATAGGGGCAACACACTAGATACAGTATTTCTTTTTTTTTGTTCAAAAAAAAAAAAAAAAAAAAAAATACCCTGTGGTATCTAAATGAAAAAAAAAAAAAAAAAATATACTGTAAGACGAAAAACTCCCGGACGGAAAAATGTCCGAGTTTTTTTTGGCGTCCGGGGATTTTTTTTAGGTAAGGCCGTCAGGGGGCCTGGTCCACTACCACCTACATACTGGCCTGGGCTGCAAACGGCAACCGCGCGAAGAAACCCCCAGGGTTCCCTTTCTGCATCTTTGTCCTCCCTTGCTGCCCTGAGGCAATCAGCTTGTCGAGCCTTCGTGTGGCCTACTACCTTTCTTAATAGATGCTTTACAGCTGCGTTCAACCCAATATCCATCGGTTGAACCATGTAGGTGAGCCCAAGGGGACAAAAGCAATGTGCACGTTTGCGCCTGCGAACAACTCTACGAACCCATAGGCATAGGTCGTGTGAGAGTTGTGGTCGCCGACAAGCAGCAGAATCGGCCCGTTCGGCAAAACCATGGGAATCGATGATTTATAGCAAAAAGGAAGAAACAGCTCCGTAACCCAGATACCGAGTATCATAATTAGCCCAATGATTGGGCGATGCCGCTAGGCATTCGGTGGGCGGGTGCTTGACCGGGGCACGGATAATCCCTGCCGGTTGCGTTTCCGCTTTGCCTTTGTATTTAACCATCCAGCCAAGGAAACAGCCAGCTGTTCGGTTATAGCCCGTTTTGTCCCCCAAGCCACGGACTTTTACGACCTTAGCACCCCGTATTCCAGACCAATTCCGGCCTTACTTTATGGGTGTCGATTATGGACCTGAATTCCATGGTGAAACAGCGTGCCTTCTCGTTGTCCTTCTCGTTTCCGGGCTTTCCGGAGGTGGCTTGCGGCTTTTGTCTTTCTTGCTGCAAAATTTTGTCAGCCTAGCCAGTGGAAAAGGACAGTGCCCCACCAAAGTCTACCAGGTCTGTCTTTCGGGCTGGATTGGCGCACAGCAGCCCTTCTGCATAGGTGCATATTTGTTCTGGGATAGGCTCACCAAGCCCGTTTACCTATCGACTCAAGCAAAAACCTTTCAGCCCCCGAAGGATGCTAAATCCCGTATTGGGCGATACGCAGCTATCACGGCGTCGCGGCGGCCAGGGTGTGGTAGGGTGGAATAGCAACGTCCAGTATTTCCGTCTGGAAGAAACCGGGGGCTCTGTTGAACCTGTTGACCGAGGCAGAGGCCGCCAAGCTGCTTTCGGGGGTTTGTACTGGCCCGGTGTAAGGAGTTTATCTCCTCCACCTCTCGGGGGTGAGCTGGCCGGGGGTGTCAGCACCAAAGTTGGGCCCCTCACAAGCCAGCTGCTCAACGTGCCTTGGGTAGTCGAACTGGTCAATCTGACGAAAGAAGTACGGGTTTATGAGAAGTTAAAGATCCCGTGGGTGCTGTTTGTTGGTGCATTGAAAGGGGAAGAAAAATTCAAACTGCCACGCAGGGTGACATTTTGGCTCTGCACAAGGAATAAAGCCCTTCCAGGCAAACGTGGTGGGAGCTGCTACCCCCCTTAAGTAAAAAAACTTCTTCCAGAAAAACTCCCGGACGGAAAAATGTCCGGGTTTTTTTGGTGTCCGGGAGTTTTTCCGTCCGAGAATCTTTCCGTCCGACATTATTCGTTTTACAGTATATAAAAAAAGAAAGAAAAACCCCTTTGTTCGAAGACTAGGGGTTCATTCTTCTTTTCTTTTCTTTTCTTTTCTTTTTTTCTTTTTTTTCTTTCCCTCGTTTATTCTTTTTATTTTCTACCGGAAAAGAGAGCACAAAGAAACAACTAGGAAGGAGGAGGGGATAAGGGGACAAAAAGGCATCTCCTGTTTTTTTTTTCTTTTCTTTTTTTTTTTCTTTTTTCCTTCTTTCCTCTTTTTTTTTTTTTTTTTTTTACGTCCCCCTTCTGTTCAGACAAGTTTAAAAAGACTCGTTCTTGCAAAAAAAGAGAAAAAAGGAAGAAGAAAATGGGGAAGGGGAATTCACACAGGAGGGAAGGGGACGAAACAAAGAAAAGAAAAAAAAAACCCCAATTTCACAAAGCCGTTTCCCTTGAGTCACGCATTTAGAACGCAGGAGTGAGCCAACCGCCTCATGAACCGAAATAGTACTGGCGGTGGAGCAGATTTTGTTGCAAGCCTTTTTTTTTTTTTTTTTTTTTTTTTTTTAAATTATTCTCCACTTCTTGTAAAAACAAGTAGGCATCCGCCCTTTCGGGTTGACCAAAAAAAAAAAAAAAAAAGGTTTTACTTTTTTCTTCCTCCAAAATCTTTTCCCTCTTATATATATATATATATATATATATATATATATTTTTTTTTTTTTTTTTTTTTTTTTTATTTCACTCTTCAGAAATTACTTCACGCACTGGGGGGCCCATTACTTCACGCTAAATCTCATTACTTCACGGTGAAATAATGGCCTGTTTTCCGTGAAGTAATAGGGGGTTTCCGTTAAATAATATGCCTCGGTAGGCCAATTTTTGCCTCGGTTCGGTTCCCAGTGGGGCTACTTTTTCCTCTCAGTTTGCTATTTCCCCCCCAGGTTCAGCTCAATTGGCCAACTTTTGCCTCGGCTCAGTTCCAAGTTGGACTACTTTTTCCTCCCAATTTGCCCACTTTTGGCTAGGCCTTGTTCCCAGTTTCTGGGGGTAACTCTTCTGTGGGTAAGGGTAACTTAGTCAGCTTACCCAAGCTCCCCAAATGACTTCAAAATACCGAAGCAGCAGAAAAAAAGGAGCCAGCGGCCGCGCCAGGTATGGGAAGGCCTGATTAGAGATGGTGACAGTGGCAATGCCAGCGACAGCGGCAGCTCTTAGTCAACAAAAGGAGGGAAAACAACTTGTATTGTAACTTTGTAACCCCTCTCTTGTTGTACCCCTTGTCACCCTGTTGTGCCCCTCGTGGTGAAGTAATTTCAGAGTGTCGTGAAATAAAACCACTTACCTACCGCCAAGTAATGCTTTACCGACCTCTCGAGGTAACGGTAAAGTCATTACTTGTTGGCAGTAAATAGCTATTTTTCCTCCTTCTCGATTCGCCTCTTTTTCTTTTTATTTTCCCTACTCAAAAGAAAAAAAAAAATTCTATTTGTCAAAAAAGAAAAAGAAGTTATTAAATAAAAAAAAAAAATAATAATAATTAAAAACTGCTGGTTTAACCACTAAACCCTCATGTCATATAGAAGAAGAATCCATAGACGAGAAAATTAAGCAAAATAGGTGCGTTGTCAATCATTGCATGGGTCTCAGAAAGTCTTCCGTCAACGAATGTTCCACCTGTGGCAAGTGTCTTTGTGCCACACTTTGCTTTCGGCTTGACAGTGAAATACTAAATCTGGGCTAGAATAGTGAAGGATTTCTTTTTTTTTTCGGTTTTTTAGCCTGTGGGCTTAGTGGTTAAAGAGAACAAAAAAATGGAAAATCACATGAAAAAATAAAATAAAAAAAGAAGGGGGCAGAGAACGGGGGAGAGAGAGATTTTTTTTTCTATTTTTTTTAAAGGCCCCTCTTTTCTTTTAAAAAAAAAAATACTACCAATTTTGAAAAAAAAAAAAAAAAAAAAAAGTGAAGAGCAAAAAAACAGAAAAACAAAAAAATGTTATTTAAAAAAAGAAATATCAAAAGGTGCAAAAAAGAGGGGGGGGGGGGGGAATGGGGAAAATCTATATTTTTTTTCTTTGTTCTTTTTTTTATTTTTTTATTTAAAAAATCTTTTTTTTTTTTGAAATTCTTCTACTCTTTGCTTTTTTTCTCTTTGCGGCTGTGCGACCGGTGCTTCTTGGGGGTCTTCTTTCTGTCATCAGCGTCCTCATCCTTGTCCTTGTCTTTCCCTTCCTTACGACGCGATCTCCTAATTTTTTTTTTATAAAAAAAAGAGAAAAAAATTTGATAAATTTCGGTGTGCGGGTGGGTGCTCACCGTTCAGGGAGAAATTCACACTAATCGGTCACCGTTCTGCGGTTGCTGTCTGGTGCCTGCGGTGGCTGTTTGTCGCGATGAGATGGACGGCATCTGGGCGAGAAACATTGCTTGGAGTCGTGCTAGGTAGGGGGCGGTTTGGCTCGAGGAGAAGAGTGGTCTCCTGTCGTAGCCGTGTGTCGTCGGGCCCCCAAGATGTCGAAGGGTGTGTACCCTTGTCTTTGCGTTGGCGGGGAAAGCATTCTTCCCACTCTTTGCTGTGCATTTCTGAATACGTCCTAAGATGTATCGCATCCTTCCAGCCTTCTCTGTGAGCCAGTCCTGGTCGTCGAGGGGTCCAGCCAAGGACTGCCGGGTGGCCTGCTCATAGTCTACTGCGAGCTCCATCGTCGTGACGGACGTCAACTTCCTACCTGCGTACCATCTTAGGCTTTTCAGCCACCTGAGGACGCTCTTCATGTAGAACATTAGGACCTTTCCCGACGCTCCGTTCGATTTCAACAGCTCCACTGTGGGCACAGTGTGCTGCTTCCCCGTTGTGATCTCATCCCACGGGTTGGTGGTGAGGATTCTGGTGCTCCGTTCAGCCGCTCTGGCGTCTCGTCTTGACACGACATCCAACAGGTATCGTTGCACGACTGCCGCCTGTTGCTTCGCAGCCCCCGTTGCGCCCCTTGGAATGATCCCGTGGAGGGCGGTCACTGCAGGTAGGTCACTTCGTGTCATCCCGCCATATCTTTCGTTTGTCAGGGCAGCTCTCGCTGGTGCACATTCCCATAGGGCGTGCTCCGTGACTTCTGTCGTCGTCTGGCATCGATGGTCGCAGACGTCGCACGCAAGAGACGAGCTTTCCACACCCTCACGTTCATCCAATTGCTTCCCCCACACTCGAGGGTGTACCGTGAACACTGCACCGCTGATGATCCGCCGCAGTCTGTACGATATCAGCGGTCTCCGTGACTGGAGCTTCCTCCACCGGGCGTTCGTGGACGGACATGCACCCGCTTCCATTCCAGCAAAAGACGACCTGCCGTGGATCAATTCCTTTGCAACAGCCGGTCTGATCGCCTGTCTTACTTCATGGCGTCTCGCACTGGGCACCAGAGCGCGCAAACCTTCAATGAAGGACCACCCCTTGTTCAGGAAGGGTAGCCACCTCTTCAGCAAGACCCCTAGCGGCCCCCTCTCCTCGTCGTCCTCTCGCTCCCGGTACAGTGTAACAATCTCATTGACTCGCTGCCACAGTTGTGGGGAGGTGAGGCTTTCTCGCACCAGGCAGTTCACCGTGTTGTAAACAATCTTCGCTTGTGGATATGCTGTGTGTCCAGGTAACAGCACATTGAGCACAGCCATCGGGGATCTCATCCTGAAGCGCGGTCCCCATAGGGAAGTCACCGTCGCTGTACAGAGCTTCTTCAGCTGGTTGTCAGACGGCGCAGCGTAGGTCGTACCGTATAGACAGGATGGTAGCACAGTGCCCGTCAGCATTGACGCCTTGTTCCCGAAGCTTAATGGCAATGCACCAAGCCGGGACAAACGGCCTTCGGCGGAATGTAGCTTGTCCAAACTATGTTTCCCGTTCATGTTCAGGATCACGCCAAGCGCCTTGATCCCCTTCGTCACTCTGAACGATGAGCCTGTGCACTTCAACCAAGGGCCGATCTCATCCTTCGTCGAGAATGCTTGTGACTTGTTTTCGTTAAGGCGCATGCCTGTCCGCTCGCAAAACTCGATTGTTTTGTTGGTCGCTCTCTTGAGTACCTCGACCAAACGCGCAAGTAGGTACGCGTCGTCCGCGTACGACAGCGATCGCGAGCCAGGTACCTCAGCAATCACGCACTTCACCATCACTGACACCAGAGCGTTCACCAGGATGACGGAGATTGGACACCCTTGGAGAATTCCATTTGTCACGTGGAACTCGGAACCCACGCCAGTAGGGAAGCGGAAACGTCTTTTGAGGCCTGCGTACATCGCTTTGAGCGGGGTCAGTATCCTCTGGTGCAAACCCAGGTCTTGCATAAGCCCGAACGCTACTTTCTGTGGCACCCTGTCGAAGCACTTGACGAAGTCCAGTGCTATGCCGTTAAGAGGGGTGTTGGTCAGCATCGCCGTCTCCAGCTGCGTGCTGAGCTCCATCAGGATGCTGTCCGTCCCGTGACGTGGTCGAAAACCATGCTGCGAGTCGTCCGCCCATTTCTCTTGCCATGGCGATATATCACGCAACCTGGCACAGGCCCACAGTCTGTAGACCGCACTCGTGACTGTGATGGGGCGGTGGTTGAGCGGAGTCCTCTCGCCTCCCTTCGGGATCAGCGTAACCAACGCCGTCAGGAGTGCCTTCGGCCACTTCCCTGTCACCTCGATGGCGTTGAAGAGCATCGCCCACGCATCCAACAATACATTTGGCATAGCGCGAAGTTCTGCCATCCTCCACCCATCAACTCCCGGTGCTGTCCTCGTCGATTTCTTGGCCAGAACTGCTCTCAGATCAGCCCCTGTCAGTGGCTGGAGCACCATGTCATGCGTCGAGATGTATGGCCCGTATCTAGCCTTGAAGGCCTCGTACGATGGTTCTTCATGCCCTTCACCGTACATCTGGAGCACGCCGTCCCATTCCGCGTGCATCATCCTGTCCATCTCGTCGAGGTCTGCGGTCAGCACTCCGCCGCTCTCCACTGCCTGCGCCGCTGACGTAGAAGTGTTTTTCACAAAGGCGGTCATCCCCCTCCGCTCCTCCTGGAACTGGGTGTTGATCCTCGCCTCGTACTTCTTCTCCCGCTCCACTCTCGTGTCCTTTGCGATCTCGCGTAGTAGCGAGGAGAGGTTGTCGTCTAGCAGTTGAAGTCTGGTGACAATCGACTCCAGGTCATCCTTCAGCAAGTTCCTATCAAACACTGGAGGGTTCGGCAGTTTCTCCAGCAAACTCAGAGCATTCGCCCAAGTCTTCAACAGAACTACTGGCATGTTGCACACTTGTCCCTTGTCAATCATCACCTGGATTTCCGCGCTGATGTGTGCAAGCTTCCTCTGCAAACAGGCAATCGACTTCTGTCTACCCACCGCTGCGCCCGTGGCTTCCTTTACAGACTTGGCCGACAGGCATTTCTCCTTGGGTTTGCGCTCCTCGCCCCTCCCTCGGAAAGTCTTCTGTTGCTCCATCGGCACGCCTGTGATGCAGTGTCTTTCCGAGACGTCAGCCAGCACACGGTATGCGCCGTCGATGTCCTCAAGTTTTTGGATGAATCTCTCCGCCTGTAGCAGCTCAATCACGTGGAAAAAAAAAAAAAAAAAACCACAAAATACCTTTCCTTCTTCTCCTTCGGTGAATCTTCTGCCTCAGATCCCCTCCTCCTTCTAGACTTGTGGGAGCTCGATCTCCTCCGCCTTCTCTCACCGTGACCCTCTTGTTCACTGTCAGATTGTTCAGGCTTTTTATCCACAACGTGAGAAGGAACTGAAGGTGTCCCCAACGAACCGAATTTACTAGACATATCCAGTCCGTCAGCAGCCTGTGTGGGCGGGTCGTGGCTGGACAATGCAGTAGGTGGCTTTTTGTGGAACGAAGAAGACCCCACAAGGTGGCTGTTAGTCACACTGCTCAAAGGGTACTGCGCGGTAGGCTGCTGTGGTGGAGCTTGTTGCGCTGGCTGTTGCTGCCCCATCACACCCAACCCGGAACTACCTGTAGCCGACGACATCCTCTGGAAGCCCATAGCGTTGGTGTTTCCAAGAACGGTGCTTGGGTTGCTTGTTTGAAGAAGCTGCTGGTTCGTCCCACCAGTGTGGTTCATATCCTGCGCAACGGGTCCTTTCTCCTCATCACGGTCGTTGAAGGACGGGGTGGCTGTTTTAACATTCGATATCACACCGGTTCCAGACCGTTCTCTGTTTATAAACTCCCACAGGTTGATAACAGGATAGAACACATCAACACATGAAGTACACATTTGACCCTGGCCTTGCTGCGAACCGCCCATCATGGGCCTCATTCCTTGAACACCAATCTGGGCTTGTTCCTGGGTCATCTTCATGCAGAATGTGAACGGGAATAGCAGGATTTGGATGAACAGCCAGATCATCGGCCAGCATATGACACCCGCGATCAGGAAGACGGAGACAAGGTACGACACGTCGAAATCGTCAAAGAAGTCCGAGGCAGGCCCGTCCTTGAAAAAGGATCTGAACCCGAGGTAGAAGTACAGCTCGTTGCACAGCACGAAGAACATCCACAACGAGATGGCACCGTGGATGATCTGCACCATCGCCTTTAAAAAGATTTTTTTTATTTTTAAAAATAAATACCTTGAACTCCACGGCTTCTGGTGACGCGCTCATCTCCCCCGACGGGCACTTCATCCAAATATATCCGTAGAAGCACAGAGCAAGCCCCACATACAGCGTCACGAGGAAGTACAGCATCGCGCGGAAACTTTGCGCTCTGTGAAAAAAAAGAAATAAAAATATATAAGAGCCCCTCGAATCATCTTTATTTGGGCAGTGGAGGGGGGGGGGGGGGGGCTCCAATTTGGAAAACGCTTATTTGGGTTGGGGCTTGCCACATGGAAAACAGGGAGCGGGGCTTGAGCTCTCCCAGGCTGTGTGTGGAGAACCCAACAAACCGCCTGGTTTTGGCGTTAGGTGGTTGCGGAGGTTGCGCGGTTAGACAGAGTCGGTGGACGGAGTGCAGGAACTTAAAGAAGCGTGCAGCTTCAAGCATCCTCTCCGCCACCGGTTTCCCTTCAGCCTGCTGACCTTCTTCTCGCTAAGGTCTTGCCTCTTGAGGAGGAGGCGAAGACCTTGTCAGGCAGCACATTGCTGTTGACGGGGTTGGATTGGAGGATCTTCTTTTGGAGAAGTGCCCGGGCCTGCAGGTTGGTGCAGGGCTTTTTTTCTTCCCGCAACCTGCGGATCTCGTCCCCCGCTTCTTTTTCCTGTTCAGGAAACTGTGGGGGTCTCCCGCCTCCTGGGGCTCCTCCTCACCCTCGCCTCGGCGTCGCGGCTGTTGTACAAGTCGATGTACGCTTGCTCATTTGCCTTAATTCACGCCTGCTGAAGGCGTACCTCCGACACCGTCTCCGCACCCGCCGTCTTGCACAAGGCAATTATCCAGAGCTTCTCCACACGGTGTACTCACGGCGTTTCCTCTTCCTGTCCTCCTGCTCCTGCTCCTCCTCCTCAGGCACCTGCCATCTCGTCCTCAACAGCTTCGAACGGGTTTGCGTTCAACTGCCCGAAACTGCCCACATTATTGGGAGTGAATTATTCGCCCCCCCCTCCACCCCCTTTATTTTTTTAAAAAAAAATACCTTGCTGCGTAGTACATCATGAACACGGGGTCGTGGGTCTTGCAGATCTTGCCGCCCGACCCGACAACCTCGACAGAACCCAGCTGGCAGACATCATAGCTGAAGTCGGAGCTCGCCTGCAGAATCGTACCAGAACGGAAGGTGGTGGTCGAGGTATCGTTGTCATCACCCGGACATATACATTCGGGGACTGGCGTGGGCGCAATAGTATCAGGTGCCGCAGTATCGGGCGCTGGTGTGTCAGGTGCAGGGGTATCGGGCGCTGGTGTGTCAGGTGCAGGGGTATCGGGCGCTGGTGTGTCAGGAGCCGGTGTTTTAGGGGCAGGGGTATCAGGCGCTGTTGTATCAGGCGCCGGTGTGTTTGGAGCAGGAGTAGCGGGAGCATTGGTATCGGGAGCGTTCGTATCAGGAGCATTGGTCGCAGGCGCGGCCGTTACATCACGAAGCAGCAAGCTCGCGTTCAGAACTGAGTTCAACAAGGCTTGGAAACGCTTTTCCTCGCTCTTCAAAGTCGCGGAGTCCATCTTCCCGAAGAGCCTCAGCTGCAGCTGGTTGGACTGCGAACCAGCACCTAATTTATCTAAAATCGTGTCGCTGGCGTAGGTACCGACAACTGCCCCTAGCCCCGCCACTGCTGCGAGGAAAACGAAGACCCACAGGTACAGCGTGTAGTTTGTGGGGCCTTGTGGTGTGGTGTCGTTGAAGCAGCAAGACCCGCTCTGGCCGTTTTGAGGGCACATTGAGTCGCAGCAGCCGCCTTGTCCCGTGGGGCAGCATTCTGATTGCTGCTGCTGCGCCGCGAAGTTTTGCGATTGGTGAAAACCCCCTTGCGGTTGTTGTTGTTGTTGGTGCAGCGGTTGTTGTTGTTGTTGGTGCACTTGCATTCCCTGCGGCTGTTGTGGCTGCTGCTGCTGCTGAACATGTCCCCCCATCCCAGGTATATTGTTCATAGGCATTGTCTGCCTCGTGTTCATCTGTGAACCCCATTTATTACCTTCATCCATC
>OZ025741.1:221200-263700 GCA_964019335.1 Diplonema japonicum
AACAAAGGGAGTGGGGAAAAAAATTGGAATTTTTTTCTTTCTTTTTTTCTTTTTTTTTTTCTTTATAAAAGGAATGCGTGGAAGACCAGCCAAAGAAAGAAGAAGAAGAAGAACTTAAGTTTCTGGCTTTTTTTTATTATTATACAACTTCAAATAGAACTTTATTGGGGGGGGGGAGGGGTGAACAAGAACAAAAAAATGCAGGGGAGGAGAGGGTAGGTGTCTGTCAGGTTTTCTAGAAGGGGGTAAGTCTGTTGGGAGAAAGGAGGGAGTGAATCTAAAAAAAATATATGAGTTAAAGGAGGCCGGTGTTGGCGGCGCCCTGCACAAGAACTGTCTACTTGATCACAGGGGGCGCACCGCGGCCGAGTTGTAGCTTCTTCTGCGTTCCGCGTCGTGTCCTTAATGCGTGCGGTGTACAGCTCAACTCCAGCCGGGGCGTCCCGGGTAACCAAGATTCTGCGCTCGTGCAGTTTGCTGCCTGTTCGCCACCCTGAGCATCTGCGATACGTTCTTCCACTCGGTGCTACCGGTGATGACCGACGAGGAGGTCAACAGCGAACAACACATCTGATGTTTTTCTTATATTTTCATAAAAAAAAAAAAAAAAAAAAAAAAAAAAAAAAATTGAACTATGTTAAGGAGAAGGTAAAGGTGCTTCTACCCCCACCGCCGCCTGGCGAAGAAAAAAAAAAGGGGGGGAAGAAGAAACTTACAGAAGACGAAAAGGCTAAAACTGCGGGGGATTCACGTTTTCTGTATTATGAGGCCCATCACTTCGTTCATCCCATCTCCTATTGCCCTTGTTGTGCTACTTATAATGGCGTCCGTATGAGGGAGAGTCTTCAAAAAAAAGGGGGGGGTCTGGGGGTTTCACCAAGTATTAGGGACTTCTTTTACTTGCTGTTTAAAACAATTATTTTTTAAGGGGGGTCGGTAGCAACTGCCCACCGTAATGGACGTGCCACCTTTTTGATGAATGCACACCCTTCTGGGCTGTGCCTCCCTGTTGCACATTATATCAACCGCCCGTAAAAAAAAACGAGCACTTCTTCGGTTTTTACACGTAATATCTTTTTTTTTTTTTTTTTTTTTGTTTTTTTTAAATTTTTTATTTTCTTTCGCACCCCAGATTCTCGTAAAAAAAAAAAAAAAAGAGAAAAAAAAAAAAGAAGCCGGGATTAACCTGTAGAAGGATAAGTCCCAACAATACCACCACTATTTTTTTTTTTTTTTTTTTTTTAAAACCCATAACACTCCAAGGCGCAAATATTTGTCGTTTTGAAAAATCGTTTTTTTCTCTAAGTACTTTTTCGTCCCCACGACCCCTGGATCTCCAAGAACGACTATAGTGAGGAGTTATTTTCAACTGCAATTCATGCTGCGCTGCATCACTTTACCTTGTTATCCACCCACCAAGTGGGTCCCAAATCCGAGTGGATAGGCGAAAAAACGCAAAATAACGGGTGTGCAGACTGTGTCCAAAAGCACGGGTTATCTTTCGCGTTTTCACATCCACGCCACCAAAATCGAGGGGCACGCACTTGAAGATTTCAGTGTCGTGGAAAAGGTGGTGCTGGGGTTAACGGGGCCTTTTCGGGGAACGACAACACGGTAGTTTGCAATAACTACTTTCGACTGTGGGTCTGGCCGAAGCCCTGTGAAAAAACTGTGAGGGGGCTTGCATTTCGTTGGAGTGTTGCGGACTCTTCTGGTGGGCCCTAGAAGTGCAAGTGCAGTAAACTGCCTTGCACTTTAAATAAAATATGGTTCAGAGTTCAGCCAAAGAGATACAAAACCCTGGCTGCTTTTAAAGAGCGCTTTCGAGAGAGCCTAATTGATGGGTCCAGCGTTGCAAAAACACCACTCCTGGTACCCAACTAGTGGAGCACACACCCCCGACACCCCAGATTACACCAAACGTGACCACCAACCACTCAAAGGGGGCACCTCCAGGTTCTGCAGGTTGAAAGGATGCACAAAACGCACAATCTACAAATGCTACACCTGTAACCAACACCTCTGTCCAAATAAGTGCTTTTTTCGTACCGCTCTTCCATCACCCCAAAAAAAGTTTCTTGACGATTTCGAGGCCGATATTCCACCCGCAAATAGGCACTTCTCTCGGTCTGAGACATATCTGAGGGGTCCTGATGCTGCCTTTTTTGTCCCAAGATGCTCAATCTACACCCCCCCGTGCACAACCCATTTTGACATGGTCGTTTTTGAGCACCCTACGGCCATTCAACTCTTCATCCCCTTTGTATTTTTATTAATTTTTGAGCTTTTTTTTAAAATTTTCCTGGTCCAAAAAACCCGTTTTACCTGCAAACGGGGGTTAAAATGCTGCCATTTTCCCCCTCAAATTATGAAAAGGAGCAAAAAAGGGACCCCTATGTAGATAGGCCCCGGAGTGTTATGGGTTAAAGGCAAATAACAAGATTCATTAAATCTGGTTCAAAAAAAAAAAAAAAAAAGAAACTACTGTAAAACGAAAAGGGTTTTTTTAATCAACAGCTTTTAAAGTTACGGAATGCCTGGTTTTTCTTTTTTTTTTTACTGCACAGCGCGTTCAGCCATATGTACAGGTCAGTGCCCCACCAAAAGGGATGTCCCTGAATCACAATACTTTCTTTTTGTTTTACAGTAATATGACCTAAACCCAATTCACTTGGATGAAAGAGAGAGAGAGAAAAAAAAGGGGGGAAAGGCAATCGTGCATAAATAGAGGAAATGCGTGTAGGAAGGGAACTAGAAAAAAAAAAAGGACTGGGGGGAGTTAGGGAACCTTTAAAAGAAAAGTGACTTTCGTGTCCTCCGTATTCACATTTTCTTCTACTTCCCTCACCCCTCCCCCCTTTTTTTTCTTCTTGCATACCGTTTTGAAAAAACGAGGTAAAAAATAAATATCCGATACCCTTCCACCCACCCAGTCGTATCCCCCTTCTCCCGCCTCAAGAGAGAGAGAGAAGGAAAAAAAAAAAAAAAAAAAAAAAAAAAAAGGGTACCTGCGGTATGTGACAGGACGCCTGATGGAAAAAAGAGCAACTCACTGGTGATGCCAAAAATAAAAAAAAAAAAAAAAAAAAAAACAAAGAACCAGTACGCGGCCGGTTTCTTTGCCAGGCTTGTTTTGTGCACACAGCGAGACAACCAGAGAGGGGGGGGGGAGGGGGGGTTAAACATAAAAAAAAAAAAGGAGTTTTTTTTTTTTTTTTAAAGTTGTGGTTGAAGGAAAGGGGTATTCGATTGCGGATTTCTACCACAAAAAAAAAAAAAAAAAAAAGGTCTATGTATTTTTTTTTTCTTCAAAAAAAAGGTTGTCTCGATTTTAGTGGTGCCATGCAGTATGTGACACAGCGGCCACCCTTGTGAAACTTCGCCCCGAAGCCTCCCAAGTCCCCTGTGGTCCCGTAGAAAGTAAAAGTGGAGAGGTAAAGAAAGCTTGGAAATTGAAATAGGGAGAGGGGCCACAGAGGGGGGGGGGGGGGGGGGGGTCATAAGGGGGTCGTTATTTGCCCTTTTTCAGGCTCTTCGCCAAGGGCATTTTGGGCCCTTAAAAAAACTGTAACCACCCCAAAAGTGCCCACAAATCACCCAAACCCCCGTTTCCCGATGGTTTCCGGCCCCAAAAGTGCCCAGAATCATGTTCTAATTTTGGGGCCCCCGTTTGGTACTTTCCCTATGTAATCCTAGGGAACATAAAATAGGGGCCCCTAGGATTACATAGTGGGGCCGGAAACCATCGGAAAACGGGGGTTTGGGTGATTTGTGGGCACTTTTGGGGTGGTTACAGTTTTTTTTAAGGGCCCAAAATGCCCTTGGCGAAGAGCCTGAAAAAGGGCAACAAGTGGCCCTTTTTAAGGACCATATGACCCCCCCTACAAAAAAAAAGAGTCTGTCGCGTCTGTTAGATATCCCCCCCCCCCCCCTCTCCCCTCCCCACCACCTCACCTCACCCTTCCCATAGCCTCAATCCCAGTTGCCATACTAGTCGGCTTCTTAGATTTCTCATTAGACAAGTCCCACAATCGAATTGTTTCGTCACCGCTACCAGACGCCAAGTGACGATGGTCAGGGCTTACGGTTAAGTGGTGCACAGCAGAGTGATGCCCTGTTAAAGAAGCGCTGTGGGCGAGGTTCGCCCCCGTGTAGATATTGATGGAGTAAGGCTGCGAGGGAAAACCCCCGGACATGGACGCCTCCCCACTCGCGGTCACAAGATCCGCAGCCCAGTTCACCCCATGTAGCACAGTGGCACTGGGCACCGTGTGCGACAACTTACAAAGTTGCGTGTTGTAAATGTTAAAACCGGAATTGTGAACAACGGCCAACCTCCCGACAGACTGCACAGACCAAGAGAGATCGTTGACGGGTGTATTGTCAAGCTGCAACGCCATCAATTGTTTCCGCATTCTCATGCACCACACACGGAGCAGCCCGTTGGCATCTGCAGTGGCGATCGCACGTTCATCAGGTGACCACTTCACACAACTAACAGACGACGAGTTGTGGAGGTTGCTAGACTGCAGCATGACGTCTGACCGTGTGTCGTAGAAAGCTACCTCACCATCACTCGTCCCGCAAGCAAGAACATGCATGGCTGACGACAAACATGTTACATTGCCTGATTTTTCATTTCTGATGACAGACGGCTCCTCCGGGTACACCATGTCGATGGCGGTGATCTTCGCCCCGTGCCCGGCAAGCAGCGTTGTCCTCACAGCGTTGCAATACGACAGCGACGACACCACATCCTCCACTTCAGTCAGCTCCGACACAATACCAGAGGAACTGTTTCTGATGTATATGGTTTCACCCAATGGGACAGCAAGGTCCCTCCCTGCCCATGTAAGAAGTTGGTTTGAACCCGTTCTAATATCCGGTGCGTCCAGAACACGATACGCTGTTGTGGGTAACGATCTGACAGGTTTTGCAACAGGCGTGCGTTGTGGTGGAGGCGGGGTCCCGCTCCACTGGGATTGCGGGGAGTCTGTTAGCCCCATTGCCCCTGTACCCGGGGTGTTGTTTCTTCGTGTTACCGGTGTTGTGAAACCGCTATTTGTTGGTGTAAAGGAGTCGTCGATGACCTGTGCTCTTGGAGTGCGTGGTGTTGTAGGTTCTGGTTGGCTGCACGAAACGTAGTCTTCTTCTGTGTCTGCTTGAACTACTACTTTCTTCGTGATGCCCATTCTGTCCCTTAGGAGTTTTAAGAGAGTTGTTGAGTCACCGTCGTTGTTGTGGCTCTCCCCATAAGACTCGGAGTTCATTTTGAGAACATCCCTGTCGCTGTGGTACCTCACTGCAGGCAGTGGGTACCAATCCTCCCCTCCCGCTCCCTCGTTGGCTCGAGGCTTTTGGGACGAGCTGTGTTTTAGTGGCGACCGTGTGTTCATTTTTTTTTTGTTTTTTTGTTTTTTTTTGTTTCTTTTTCCCCGGGGGGGCCACCCGGGTCCTTTAGATTTTTTTTTGGCTGAGAGTGGGGAAAAGAGAAGAAAGAGTGGAGAGGGGGGACAATTCTTTTTTTTTTTCTTCTTCTTTTTTATGACTTTATGGTCTTTTTTTTTTGCTGTGTGTGTGTGTGTGTGTGTGTGTGTGGGGGGGGGGGGGGGGGGGGGCACAATCTTTTGTATAAAAAGGGTAATAAAATCTTTTTTTTTTTGTTGTAGAGGAATAAAGAAAAAAAAAGATAAAAAAAAAACGGGAAAGAAAAAAAAAAAACAGAACAAAAAAAAAAAAAAAAAAAAAAAAACGCGATGTGTCAGGGCAGATCCCACTTGAGGACCGAATAAAAAAAAAAAAAAACACGTTCGGGGCGGCGGCGGCGGCGGGCGGGAAAAAAAGAAAGGAGAGAAAAAAAAAAGACTGGAAAAAAAAGATTTTTTTTAATTTTACTATGGCTCTCTCTCACTTTCTCCTCCCCCCCCTCCCCCTTCGTATCTTGCTATATCTACTTACTGTGAGAAAGAATAAACTGCTGCCACTGAGCAAGGTTCCAGGATGCGGCAGCATCGGATACCACCCTGTTAACCATGTAGGCGGGGGTGCCGGAGATCCCGAGAGCACAGCCAAACTTCCAAGGCACTCGCACGAACTGATCAAGAGGGACCGAGGTGGCCTGAGACAGGAAAGAGGCCTCCTGGCTGGCAGGCATACCGGCAGCCTGAACAATCGGCCAGTACACCTGCTTCCACACCTGAGCAACAGTCATCGATGCCGTGGCGTTGTTCTGAAAGTTATCCTGGAACTTGAAGAATTCAATGGCAACCTTCTCGAAAGCGATTGTGGTATCGATGTTGAGGTCCTTTGCAAGGTACTTCACAGCGACATCGGCGGCCATTGTGGCCGTGAACGAGTTGAAGTGGTAAGGCAGCGGGAAGGGGTGGAACACGATGCTGGAGGGGTTCTGCTTCTCCTTCAACCACCCCAGCAGCGGGAACAAAACATTGTTCCAGGCATCCCTTGTGTCCGGGCACTGGTAGTCCCCGAAAATCTCGATCTCAACACCACCGGCAAGCTTCGGGTTCGATGTCATCAAGTACCCAAGGCTGTCCACGTTGTTGGGGATCGGTGCCTGCCCCGCAACAAGCAACGCGGACGCCAGTATCACACAGGTACGGAACATTTTTTTTTTTTTTTTTTTTTTTTTAATTTCCCCTTTGAATAATTTGAAAGAAAAAAAAACAAAATCAAAAAAAAAAAAAAAAAAAAAAGAGATGAGATAAAGGAGGTTCCTGTTTTGGAACGTCCCCCTTGTCTCTACTTTTCAAAAAAAAAAGAAAAAAAAAGCCCCGTCCCTTCCCCTGCGAAAATCAGGCGGATGAAAAAAACCCCAGAGTTTCATCGACGGTGGCTCCCTTCACAACGAGCTGCAGCGTGTTCTTTTCCTCGCAGTAGGCGAACACAGGCGGCGCCTGCCTGAGGTTGTAGTAAGAATACGACGAATGGTAATACGCACCCACGTCCCTCACCACCACAAAATCATCAGGAGAAAGCGGAGGAAGCTCTCGCTGATGCGCGAGAATATCACCCCCCAAACAGCAAGGCCCGGCGAGGTCTGTGGGTGCAAGATCTTCATATGGTACGGGTTTGCCTGTCGACGTAAACGGAGTCACACGGAGCGGCCAGTCTTTAGGTGCCCAGATGGTTCTGATGGCAAGGTCAACACCAGCATGTTGCGTGGCGATGCGACGCCCACCGACAGTTTTAGTGTATTCGATTTTGGACACAAGAACACCAGTCTTTGCAAGCACACATCTACCAAACTCCGTTACGATCCTCCTCTTAAACAGGTTGGGGCAGGCCTCCCGAAGCCTTGCACTGTACTCCTGAAAAGGTGGGTTCCAGTCATCTGTTTCAAAGTTCACACCAATACCCCCGCCGATGTCAATCTCGGTAATTTGATCGCCTATTTCATCTGCAAGATCGACCACTCTCTTCACACCTTCTACCATGAGGTCTAAAGAACACCCTTGTGAACCGGAATGCAGGTGGATACACGTCAAGAAAGGGTTTTCCTTGTACGCCTTCACGATCTCGTTCCTATTGTCTATCAAGGGAATTCCGAATTTCGATGTTGCCGTCCCAGTGCTGAAGATGCCCATGGAACCGTATCCCACTTGAGGGTTGACGCGAATGCCTAGACGTGTTGTGGAGGGCTCTGGGCTGTCCTTGAGTATCTCCTTCACGCGATTTAGTTCTTGAAAATTATCCACGTTTAAAAGACACGGGGTTTTCAAAGCTTCTCTTAGTTCGGACTTCGTCTTGCATGGGCTGTCAAACACGACTTTTTCGGGTGGAAAATGTTGCATGCCCTGTGTGAACTCGCCAATAGAGGCCGCCTCGCAGCCCAGCCCATATTTGTTGAGCTCTGCCAGAATGAAGCTCAAAGGGTTTGCCTTCGCAGCGAACGCGTGTAACGTATCGTCCGGAAACGCTGCCTTCAAATCCCTCACGGTGTCCCTCACCGCTGTGAGGTTCCACACGAAGAACAGATCGCGGCCTTCAGGCTGCAAAACGGCGGTGCGCCCCGCAGTAGACATCATTTGCTTGACCCACGCCATTTTTTTTTTTTTTTTTTTTTTTTTGTTCACTTTTTTTTATTTCTTTTTCTTTTTTTTTTTTTTTTCTTCACGGTGAATTTGTAGTGAAAGTAATGGGGTTTCCGGTAAAATAATAACGCTAATTTTTTTTTTTTTCTTCTTTTTTTTCCCTTCCCCAGAAACATCGAAACGGTAACGGTAAAGTCATTACTCGTAGGGGCAATAAGAAAATTGTGACTCTCATCTACTTCTAAAAAAAGAGAAGAAAAAAAAAAATCAACCCTTCCTACAAAACTCCGGATACGCTTCGCAAAGCTTGGAGGTCTCGTAGCACGCCGCGTAGTCCCGCTCCTCCGTGCCGAGGAGCCCGTTGTATATGCAGATTGCGGTGTTTGCTTGCCTGAAGAAAGCCCCTTGATGATAGACGTAAAGCTTATCCGTGGCAGCGGCTATAGGTAGGACGCTGTCCTGAGGCGGGAGAGCAGATTTATCGTAAGACCCAAAAACCCGTGTTGCGCGACCTGTGGAGGGTTCGGTGACATCCATCTGCACTTGTGATGTCTGTTCTGCGGCAGACTGAGCCACAGGGGTGATCTTGCGTCCATGGGAACGGTAGCTTTCGACATGAACCCCTTCGTTTGCTTCGATTACGCAGATTTCTGAACCGTTCGGCATACCGTCGCTTAAGATCTCAACCACCTTCCCCGCCTCTTCCAGTGCGTACCTGTCCCCGTAGCTGCTTTTAAAAATCCTCTGTCCGACCGTGTAACCCCCCGAAGTCAGACACCGCTGACCAACGCACCACGCAATTTGCGAACATGCCATTCCAATCCCAAAGGCGCCTGACTCTTCTCTGCACACGACGTTTCCGCCAGAGAGGGTAGGGGCCATTTTTTTTTTTTTTTTTTTTTAAATTTCCTCGTCGAATTCTTTTTTTTTTTTGTTATTATTTAAGAATCCTCTCCAGCCTTTCAATGGTGTGCTGTGTCTCGCCTTCCTCGGCCCGTCCTATACACCTGCATATAACGCGGTGGTACGATTTCTTCTGCTCCTCTGTTTTTAAGTACACTATCGCAGCCACCTTCATCCGAAGATCCTGCAGTTTATCTGCCTCCCAAGAGATGCATTTAAGATGTTCCGGTAGATGTTTAAAACCCGCGACGTACGTGTTAAACACATCGTGCCACCGTTGCGAAGACGTCACTGCGTAAAGGTACGCAGCCACGCACGACTGTTGGAGAAGAAGCCTGGCGTCCGTGACAGGCGACGCCCCTGACACCTTCAAGCCCCACACCATCTCCTTTTGCGTTCCGAAGGATATTAAAAACTCAAGAAGCGCCGTGACGTCCGCACAGCTCGTCTTCACATTATTGTCGTGAACCCATTTCCACAAAGCCCACCCTTCAACCGGAAGATCTTGTCTGCGGGAGATGCACAGAAGGCCAGCGATGGCTTCTGTTGCATATCCAATCTCCCTCACAAGGGACCAACTACGGTTTTCCGCAAGCGATAAAAGGTAGCCCGGTTTCGCTGCGTGGCAGGGGTTTGTTCTCCACAACTCGTCTGCCCATGTGACGTCATGGCGTGCTGACTTCATCGCGCTGCCGACGCATGTTGGGAGACAACGTATTTCTTTTGGTATTTTCCTCCAGGTGGCTTTCACTGTGTGCAGAGGGACGTGGCATCTTGCTAGCGATGTGAGTACGATGCTGGAAAGGACTGGTGTCCAGAGGATGTCGTCTGCGTGGTTGTTTAGATAGGTAGTGAGGGTTTTGCTAGCGTTGTTTCGCGGTCCTGCCAGCTCGCCCAGCCTCTGCAGGACGCACCCGACCACGGTCATGTCGTCGGAGTGCTCGGTACTCGTTGCAATTTCCCATAGCGTTTTGAAATCCTTGCAGGTGGATACCTGTGTCCTCGCCATCTTCCCCGACTTCGTTCCCGGACTCTTTGTTCTGCTCCTCACCCCGCTGTGTGCGTCCCCTACCACGCTTCCCTTTTTCCATAACAGTCTGGACCCATTCTCGTATTTGCTGTGCAGGTGCCGTGCCCGGGTGAGTTTGATTAATCTGCCTTGAAGCATCCAGGCTTTTTTTTATTGTTTTGTATTGTCATTAAGAAAGAAAAAAAGTGTGTGTGTGCATCAATAGTGAGAACTACACTTTTTCTTTCTTTTTTTTTTTTTTTTTTGTGGTTTTTTTTTTTTTTCATCCCCTTCTAAAGTTCGGCTTCCTCGTCACTACTTCCCGTTTCAAAAGGCTTCACGTTGTAGGTGTAACATTCCTCGCAGTAATGTCTGGTATATATGTATATATATTCGTTTTCTTCCCCCTCCCGAGCACAATACCTATAATCGATGGTGACCTCGGTCCCTACTGGTATAGATTCGGTGGCTATGTAGTTTCCGTTTGCCCTGTTGTATACAATATTGGGCGTGTTGGCGTTGTGGTTGAGGTAGTGGACCCACATAGTGTTCCGCTTCGGGTTGTAGCCGTGGGCGGACGTGTGCGGGAGGTAAGCGTGTGTCCCGTTGGTGGCCCACTGCCACCGCATGATTTCAGCTTGTTTTTTTGGGAGCAGCGCGTCAATAGCCTTGTAGGAGACCCAGGTCATGGGCATGTCCTTGTAGTCAAAATGCATCACTACATCGCCCTCTGAAAAGCTGTAAGACGCGAATAATCCCACACCATGAACGGAGGACTGGGCCACGTGCAGCCTTGAAGGAAACAACACCTCAAGCGCCTGCCACTCCTCGTCGCTCAACCCTTCCGGCCGTTCCGGATATTTCACGTGTCTCCCCACCCTCTCCCTTGCCCCCGCCACGACAGACAGCATCAACACAATACATATTTTTGAATACATGTCTTTTTTGTTTTTGTTTTTGTTTTTGTTTTTGTTTTTTTGTGTTGTTTCCAATTTAAAAGTAAATATATAAATGAAGAAATAATATGAGAGTATCTTCCTTGGAAAAGAAAGCCTTTTGTTTTGTTTTGTTTTATGGGATTTTTTCTTTTATTCACAATCGCTTCAGGTTGTTCCTGCAGAGCTTCCCCCGCACCACGCGCTGCACAGTGACCGCTGCGTCGTGAGCTACGTCATCTTGTTGGTGTGCTTGGCGTGCGTCCTCAAGGAACGCGCGGTGACGTCGCGAAGCCGAGGTGCGTGACATGCCTTGTATGACAGCGGCGGCCTCGTTCTGCTGTACATCGAGTTTCCTTTCTTGCTGAACATCTGCGAGGGCACTGAAGCACATGACTAACGTTTTTCTTGCGGAGTATCCCTTGAAGATTGCCTGTATTTTGCTGGCCGCTTCGCCCCGTTCCCAATCCTCCTCATAAGGCCCGTAACGTGTTGCTGTGTCCAACTGTCGCTGCAGTTCTGTGATCAGCTTTGTGTGGTCGCTGAGCAGCTCGCTCAGCTCGTCGATCTGCCTGCTCTGCAGCTCCTTCTCATCATTCAGCACGCTCAGCTCCTTCTGTTTGATCTCTTCGGCCTGTTGGGCCCTTTCGTGCTCCCTGTCCTTGTGGAACACCTTTTCGTCTTCCATTTGCTTCTGCAAATACGTGACTCTGTATTCCAAATCGGCCAGTTTGTCATCAGGGTTCACGCCGGACACGCTTTGCTGGGGCTCCCCTTCCCTTGGAGGGATTTGAACCGGGTTGATTTGCTGTTGCTGTTGCGGTTGTTGTTGTTGTTGTTGTTGCAGTTGCTGTTCTTCGTGTTCGACAACCTTGAGGGAGTCGATTTCTTGTCTGATTTCTTCTCTAACTGCGGCCTCTTCTGTCAGGTTTTCCGCTGCTTCTAGCTGTTTTAAGAGGTCGCGTGCTTTGGCCTGCCGTGCCTGTCGGATCTCTTCCCTGCGTGCTTGAACGGTATTCATGGCTTCCTTCTGTCTGTACGCGGCTTGGGAGGTGAGGATGGCTGTTTCCAAGTTAACCTCATCAGCGTGGGCTTTGGAGATGGTGGCTCGCTTTTCTTCGGCTTGTTTCTTAGCAGAGCGGATTTTATGGAGACCTTGGATGACGGTGGCGGCGGAGTTTTGATGAGCAGCATCCTCGAGCTCACGCTGTGCTTGTAAAGCGCTTTCTTTTTCGAGTTCGATGGCAGCTTTGCGGAGCATCGCTGTGCTTTCCGTAGCTCGGCGTTTTGCGGCAGAAGCGTCGATCAGCCTGCACTCCTCCATGCGAATGGTGCTTTCCAGCTCAGCTTGCTGTTCGATGGCTTTCTTCTCTTTGATTTCAGCGTCCTGCGCTTGCAACTTCAACAGTTTTTGTCTGCATTTCACGTTCGCGTCGTGCACTTCGTCAGTTTCCCGCTGTGCCTCACGCATGTCCCGTTCGTACTTCATGGCGTCTGCGTCTTTACGCCTCTCTTTGGCTGCGGTTTCCTCATGGCGACGGTCTTCTTCAAACTGGCGTTCTTCTTCGTCTCTGGCTTGTTTTGCTTTGTCTTTTAAGGCTAAGCCTTGCTGGTGGTGGTACATCTGTTCTTCACGTAGAAGTCGCAAGCGTTTTCTGCTCTCTTCGATGTCGTCAGCCGCCATTTGTGTGTAGATGCCTGCCATCTCTGTGGAGTACTTAATGATATCATCGATGGGTACGTCGCTGAAGGAACGCTGCTGTTTGAGGAGCTCCTGGATGGGCTGCGTCATCTCTGCGTTGTAGCTTGTATTGGGGTTGTGGTTCGCGCTTCCAATAGTTTCCAGCTCCTTTTGGAATCTTTCAGACTCGTATCGTAGCTCTTCTTCGAAAAGCCGTTGCTGTTCTTCCCGAAGCGTACGCAGGTCCAGCGGGGCTGGTACATCTTGTTTCTCCGCTGGTAGGTCGGTGTATTCCTCTTCTACGGTCGCCACGCCGAGCAAAGCCATTCGTTCTTGAAGAGAGGATTGCTCCGAGCGGCTTTCTTTTATTTGCTTCACGCGTTTTGCGTCCTGCTCCTCGGCGATTTCCTTTTGACGTATTTGCCTTGCGAGGAGGTATTCTTGACAGTCGATCCCTGCCGCGTGTGATTCCATGACCATGCTCTGTGTCTGTTCGTCGCTGAGAACCTGCCGTTCGCGCTGTTTCTTGAAGGTTTCTTCCTGTGTTTTGGTACACTCTGCAGCGGCTTCTTTGCGGGTTTGGGTCATCGCTTCTTGTTTGAGGTTGCTTAGCAAGTCTTCTCTTTCTAGGAGACGCAGTTCGTCCTGCAGTACAACGAGATCGCTTTTTGTTTCGCTCAGTTTGTCAGCGACCTCTGCTTTCATTGCCGCGCGGTGCTTCTCATCGTTTTTCTCTTGGACCTCTCTTGCCTTTTGCTTTCTGAAGGACTCTTGACGGGCGAAATCTGCTGCAATAGCTGAGCGTTGTTCCCAGTCGGCACTGCTGAGGTCGCTGAGCTCCTTCTTCATGGTCTCTAAGCATGCGGCCAGTTTGTGTCTCGACTCTGCGGTTGCAGCGTCCAAGATGAATTTGTCCTTAATTGCGTTGTCTTCCAGTTCCTTTTGTTTCTTTGCAAAAGCCGCTTCTTTTTGAGCCCACGTGGCGCCTACGGTGAGATCCCATTGAGCTTGTTGGTGTTCTTTTTCTTTCTTTAGCTTCTCCGCCTCTTGTAGCCTCGCCTCTTCCCTCATTTTCTTCAGCCTGTCTTTTCTCTGTTCCTCCTGAACTTTGCGTAGCTCGATCAGGTCGCGGATCTTAATCTCTTCCTCCTGCTGGGCAGCCCTGCGTCTCTGTTGTTCCGCCTTGTCGGCTTCTAGTTTTTTCGCCACCTTTATTCTTTCCTCCTCTTCCTCTAGCTGGGCAAGCTCCGTTTTAAGTATCTCGATCTCTTGGACTAGTTTTTTAGAGGTGTCGCCTTTGACCTTATTACCCCGTTCAAAGCCAGGTCTTGGCCCTAAAAGACCTCCCAGGCCAGGTGCCGCTATTTCACACATTTCTGTTTTGTTTATTTCCCCCCCCCCTCTTTAATACTTCTTTCACTACCGGTACGAATTAGGGGGGGGGGGGGGGGACAAAGAGGGGAAAATACAAGAAGGATCACAAAGGAGTAGGAACGGGAGGGTGCAAAAAAAGGTGGAACTAGAAAAAGAGGAGGAGGGGGGAGAATACACTCGATCTATTTCTGGGTATACGTGCCCTGTCACCATTCTGCGGTCGGTGGTTGCCTGTCTGGCAAGGAGGGCAACCTACAGATCCTTGGGATCAGGTGCATCGGGTCCAAGCACGGAGAGGTGGACGAGTAAAACAAGGGCTATCTATTGCCGTAGCCCGATGTATCGCTGGTGCGCCCAGGTTCATCAAGGGAAGAAAAAAAAGAAGAAGAAAAAAAAACTACAAAGGTTGGTGGATATGGATACAAAAAAAAAAAAATGGGGAGGGGGGAAAAATATAACAAAGGATCAAAAAAAAATATAACAACAACAGAGAGAGGCAAAAAAAAAAAAATCTACTTTTTTTTTTTTTTTTCTTCAAAATTTCACTTACGAGGGTACGTAAAAGGAGACGAGGCGGCGGCCCCGACGTCGTACTTCGCCGGGGAGACTTTACTGTTGGCGTAGTGCACGGGGGAAGGGTGGTAAGGCGACCCCGCGGCCATCTCTTCTAACTGCTTGGCCCGGAACCTATCAGCATCAGGCGTTGAAGGATGCGGGTTATAAATAGACCCAACAGGTGACACTGCAGGCTGCATGGACATATTATCCACCCTCATAGGGCTCACAGGTGACTGCTGCGCATGGTGCAAATCAAGCAGCGTCCTAGACTTAGGAACAGGCGGCACCCCTTCAGGGTACATCCCATCCGAGGGCACATTTCGTACAGGAGATACCGCCCGCGTCGCAGGCGGCGCAACGACGACACCATTCGTCCCCGACATCGAAAACGCTTGCGATTTCGAACTAGCATTATAATCAACAGTTGGCTTTCTAATCACAAGCCTGTAAGGGTCACCATAAACAGGATCAAGCCATTTCACATAAGCATGCTTTGTTTTGTATGTACTCAACCCTTCATTGCAGGACAGTGCTTGGTACATTGCTGCGGCTACGCGTTGCTGTCTGTTGGTAGTGCGTGCTCGAATGGCGTAATCGACAGTGATGTCCCATTCTGCGTTGACTAACTTTGGGTCTTCTGGAACCCATTCACCCGATTGAATCTCTTGAGGAGTTCCCTCGTCGTATTGAAGGACAACTGTTTTAACAGCGCCGGGTGAGACACGTAGCACCACGTCGTCCTTTCTGACACCGTTGCCCACCTCTGAGATGATGTCGTCCTTTAAGGCGTCGATGAACTTCTCCGCGTAGTGTGGTTTCTCTTTGCGGTGTGCTTCATAGGTTGAATAGTTGACGTTTTCTATGCAGAAGTTCCCCCTTACCACGGGGGCCGTGGCGTCGAATTCGGGCGTAGCTACTTGGCCTAGCTGTAGGCGGTCCTCGGGGGCCTTATCGTAGGAGTCGTATTTCCCTATTGTCATGTGTGTTGGGGGTGCGGGTGCCTGGGTTTTCGGTGTTCCTGCGTTGTTGTTGTTGGTTCGTTTTGGAGACGGGGTTCGGGAGTCGCCGCTCTCTCCTCTTCTTCTCCGTCTTCTTGAAGTCTCTCCTCCGTCCCTTCTTCTTCTGTCTCGGGACCTAGATCTGGACCGCGACCTCGAGCGTTCCCTTCTCGATCGTTCCCTGTCTCTGGGTGGTCCGGTTGTAGGTGCGGACTTTACATCTGTTACCACTGATGGTCGGTCCACAGGTGATTTTGTTGAATTCGGGTAATTCGGGTATCTTGAAGACATTTGTTTTGTTTTTTTTTTTTCTTTCTTTCTTTCTTTTCCCCTCCCTCTCCTCCCACCTTCCTTTTTTTGTCCTCTTTTGAAGCCCTGTGGGTCCCGTGGAAAGTTAAGTGGGTAAAAAAGAAAGCTTCTTTGTTTGATGTAATGGGATAAGGGACTCTCCGTTGAGGGCGATGCTAACTGGCCACATGTTGGGTGGGCTCTCCACCCCCGTCCAGGTTTCCCTTTCCCACGTGTACGGCTTAAGAACGAGAGTTTCCCTTTCCTAACCACCACAGGGATGTACCAAAAGAAAATAAATCGAGTTTATTTTTTCTAAAAAAAAAAATAGCAAAAGCGAAAGAGCACAAAAAAAAAAAAAAAAAAAAAAAAAAAAAAAAAAAAAAAAAAACAGCAGAATTTTTTCTCTCTCTCTTCTTTTTTTTTTTTTTTTTTTTTTTTGAACCATAAGAGAAAGGGAAGAAAGAAAAAAAAAAAGAAAAAAAAAAGGGAGAGAAAAAAAAAAACTCAAAGTACAGGACAAGCCCCCCGCTAGAGGGCCGCCTATGGGAGGGGGGTCTATCTGTTAATACACCCCTTCTGGAGCATTGCTTTCATCCCGATTGAAGCCGTGAGCGTCTTGCGGCGTCGTGTGATGCGGTCCCGCTTGTAGTCGGCTTTCAACTCCATTAGCTTGTCGTGCGTGGAGCGGGTGGCGAAAATAGGCCTCCTGGAGAAACCAATAGCTGCCTTTCCTCCAATGGCGATGAGGGACTTCACTCTTTTTCTCTCGTCCGCTGGGAAGGGGCGTCGCTTCTTCCGTGCCCTGCATGCTGTGTCTATCTTTACGATGAGAGCTTTGATTCTGCGCGCCCTATCTTCCAGCAGGCCTCCCAAAGACTTTCCGGTCGTCCATTCGAAGTCAATGGCCAGTTCCACCGCCGACACCTCCGAGGTGGTGTCCTTCTCCACCCAGCGCAGTTGTGCCAACCATTGTAGCAGCGGGTTCAGGTACTGGGACAGGAAAAAAATGACTCTTTTTTTTTTGGAGAGGGAAGGAAAAAAAAAAAAAAAAAAAAAAAAAAACACTTTGTGAAAAAAAAAAAACTAATCTAAAGAAAGTACTCAAGGGCAGGTTTCTTGGCTGGAATACCTCGGGTCTGTAGGATTTATATTGCGGGGAATAAATAAAAAAAAAAAAAAAAAAAAGAGGAACTGGCCGTTGTTTGTACGTGCTGGCACGTACAAATAACGCCAGTTCCCCTTTTGTTTAGACAAGTCAAAGACTCGTTCTTGCACAGAAAAAAAAAAAAGAAAAAAAAAAAAAAAAAACACACCTCTTGAGGCGCAGCGTCGACAATTTGGTAAGTCTTGTTCAGTTTTTCGTCAAATTTCAGGATGGACGCGACATTGCCGCATCGATAGCAGTAGTTGGGGGCCGACCACACTGTGATGCAGGTGTCGTCAAACATTGACTTGTAGCCCTCCATGACCAGCTGATGAGCGCGGGCAATGAGAGAGATGTTATTTTCCTGGTTGAACTTTTGAACCACGTCACCACCAAAGATGTAGCCAGCCCCTCGGGGGGAGAGGCCCCAACCTTCTATTTCTTCTGGGTCTGACCACAAGAGGTCGCACATTGCACCATCGTGGGGGACCTCTTGCTTTCGGTCAATTGTTCGAATCTGGTCCAGAGCCGACACCGATGGGCTCAGCCCACCGTGCACGCAAAATACCTGGTTTTCAATCAACGCGCTCAGCGAAATATAATCAAAAACTTCTGTGAAATACCGCCACACATTAACGCTCCCGTACTTTCTTAAACACTCTTCGTAAAATCCGTATACTTGTGTGATCTGGCGGCTCTCGTGGTTTCCCCTGATGAGGTGAACTCTGTCTGGGTACCTGATTTTCAGCGACAGCAGCAGCAAGAAAGTCTCGACGGAGTAGAACCCCCGGTCAACAAAGTCCCCCAGGAACAGGTAGTTGGTCTCCGGAGGCTGGCCCCCCCGCAGGAATATCTCTTTCAAATCGTAAAACTGCCCGTGGATATCACCACACACCTTTTTTTTTTTTTTTTTTTTTTTTTTTTTTTTTTTTTATAAACATACAGTTATCGGGGCGTATAATGTCTGTACATTGGACTCATCTGCTAATATTTCCCTTGCTTTATGGCATATATCCTTTTTTTTTTTTTTTTTTTTTTTTTTTTTTTTCTTTTCAAACCTTCACCACCGCTTCGCTTACCATCTCACACTTTTGTAATTTTTCTATCACCGCATCTAAAGACGATAAAGGCATTTTTTTTTTCTTTTTTTCTAATTTATTTTCCCCCTTTTCACCTCTCCCCTTCCCTCCTCCTTTTTTACTCACATTTTTTTTTGTCGGGCGGGGGGGGAAAAGGAAATAAAGATAATCAAAGGTCACGTTACCATCAGTGGCACATCCCAGTTCCAAGCAGCAGCCTACTTGAAGAGAGAGAGAGGGAGAAGAAGAGAAAAGGAAAAGAAAAAGAGGAACCGACAGTTGTTTGGTACGAGCAGGGCAAGAAACCTAAAGCGGTTGTAACCCGTAAAACACGTTGCCAACAGTGTCCCCTTTCTTGTTCGCTTTTCGAAGAGGAAAAAAAGAAAAAAAGAAGGGGGGTGGGGGGTGGAGTAAAACAGCCGTGTGACATTTCCTAACAGATACAGCTCGCTTTTTCTTTCTTTTTTTTTTCTTTTCTCTTCTTTTTTTTTTTTTGTTCTTACGCTCATGGAAAGAAAAAAAAAGAAGGAAAAAAAACACAGGATTGGCATTTTTTTTTTTTTTTTTTTTTTTTTTTTTTTTTTTTTTCGCGAGCTCATCTCAGTGTTTTGTGTTAACACGAAAAAAAAAAAAAAACAAGAGACAAAAGACTTTTTTTCAAGCAAGCACATCATCATCACCACCAACACCGCTTTTCAGCTCCACGGGCTCCTCCTGCGAAAAGGTAGTGAACCCCGCAGTCTGTCTATAAGGCAGCACCGTTAACCGCAACACCCGATGCACGAAGAACCCCAAAGACATAGTCAGCATGCCCCAACCATAAATGTTAAACGCCCAAGAATAAGAAGGCCGTGTTATCAGCCGCAAAGGCCCGGTAAGGAGGACGAGCCCCCCACCGTGCATGGCATCACGTGCGGACTCATCAAGAAACCAACATCCGTACTCCAAATCTGCTAAAGAAGCAGCATACGACCACGTTACAAGAAGCATGACCCACGAAACCACCATCGTCCCACAGGCAACAAAAACCAAAAACTGAGAGTTGAAGTACAAATGCACCAGTGTAACAACCACGCTTAAGCCGAGAAACACTACACCAATGACGATTATCCCGCTGATGATTCGCATGTCTGTAGCTAATCCGCCTACTGGACACACATCTTCAAGAGGCCTGCATTTCGCACCTTTATCAAAGGGGAGCTGTCTGGTCGAAGTGCACTGCGACCTCGTGTAGCTTTTTAGCGGTGTTTGCAGTCCAACCACTCGTACAGAGGAGGCGTGTTGATAATCACCGTTGTCTAGCAATACCAGTGTTTTACCTGACGGTAGGAACATCCCGCTGGGGGGCTTGGTGTTCATATCCTGTATCTTTCTCTTTGTCATGATAGTCACGTTGTGCTCTGCGAGGTTCACGGCCGACATGAGCGGGTGGCCCGCAAGGGATTCTATTCGTGCGTTGTCCCATGTGCCTTGTTGGTCGGTTCCTGTCTCGGTGGATATTTCCCATAATGTGTTTGAGGGTTGTTCCCATATAATTAGTTTCCCTCCTCCTGACCATGCTCCTACGGAGACGGTGCCTTCTTCGTTTTCCAACAAGAACACCTTCTGTACCTTCGCTACAGGGTTCTCGGCGTCTGATACGTCGTATTCGTAGCACCGTGCAACATTGGACCCCTTCAGTACGCTTGTCCCTGTGCATGCTACGAGGCGTTCTTCTGATGCAGCCGCGATGATGGCGAAGGGTGACTGCAGGTCTTGCTCCACCACCGTGCTGAGGATGAAGCCCGATGCGTCCCACAGTGTGATGACAGCGGCGGTGGCGTCGCACGCTGCGAACACCCCCTGCCTCAGTACTGTCATATCCTTCGGAAGGAACCTGTTTCTGTACGCTGAAAAGTCAGCTGGTACCGCCTGCGCAGGGCACGTTCCGTTGACAACATCCCACCCATCCTGTCCCACCACCATGGCGCTTGTGTCCGTTGGCAACATGAACAAAGTTTCATTCGTGGCCTCCATTTTAAGTGTGCTCCACGCTTGTAGCGCGAGGCTACCATTGGTGAGGATGCGTACTGTGGCGACCCCTGTCTGCAATGGGGGCACGTTTGGGACCACGAAAAGACTGCCTTCCGTGCTTTCACATGGCATACCAAGGACTCCTCCTGTGGTTGCGTAAATATCTCCTTTGCATCTGTCGAAAGCAACAGCACCGAAACCCTTGGCCGAATGGCACAAGGGCCCGTCACTGCAGGCACCGTTGCACCCAGCACAGTTGAGGGGCTGCTCGCTGACGCTCATGGGAGGGAAGGTGTGCTTCCTCCCGTCGCCGAACATGTTGTTGTAAGGCGTCTCTTCGGTGGACTGGAAGTTGTAGACGACACCGCCCGCCTCCTGCTCCCGAACTTGGAAAGTGAAGTCGTCCACTGCTGCGAGGCATTGCGCTTCATGGTTGGGCTGCTGTGCACAGGACGGGAGCTGCGGGCAGAAGGTGGTCCAGGCGTGGGAACGACAACCAAGTGCAGTGCATGTATCCCATGCCTCACGGTAGCTCACAGACGGGTTTGTGCACAGACCCTCTGCACAGCTGATGGTGAAGTTGAGGTCGCAGACAGGCGGCAGGGTGGCCACAGGGTGCCCTTCGCCCAGCCCGTCGCTGCACGCCTCCCACAACCCGAACCCATACTCCGGTCTGCCACGGCGTTCTTGAGCGTATCGCATCCTCCTCCATTGGGACGTGGGCACGGCCAGCAGCATCCCCAAGAACGCCAGCAGCGCAAGACCCCATGCAGCACCGGACTGCGGCCACGGCACTACGTCGGCTGCTTTGGCTTGCTCATGTTTCTCCTTAGCCCTTAGCTCATCGACGTCGACCTGGTCCTGCTTCAGATCACCGCCCCATAACTGCACGAAGTTCGGGAGCTTCCTCCCACAGCACGTAGACGCCCGAAGGATGGAACCTTTTGGGAGCAGGTCTGCTCGATTACGTCTGACCCAGATGAAGGCGGCAAGCGAAGATAAGAAGAGGAGGAGAGGGATGCCGACGGAACAGAGAACGACAAACCCGCCCAGCGAGAGGACAATAGTGAGGACGGGGATGACGAGGAAGCAGGTGAGGATGTAGACGAGGGGAAACCAACGGAGGTTGGATGCGGTGACTCCGAGAAACTTAGCGAGATTAAGTGGGACGGGACGGAGGGGCCATACCACAAACCACAAGACAGTGCCGAGCGCGTTGAAGAAAACATGTTCGAGCGCAACACGCATCCCTATAGAGAGGTTGTCCCCGCTGAGCGCGGATAAGACACCAGTCACTGTCGTTCCAATGTTTGCACCATGCGTCAGCGCTACGAGCTTTTCCACATGAATGAGCCCAATGCCCACCAATGGTGTCAAGGTTGACGTGAATACAGAGCTGGACTGGACCAATATAGTGCACCCCGTTCCGAAAAACAGAAGGATGTAGTTGTCAAAACCTCCACAGGACCGCAGGATGGGATGTTTGAAGTCGATGTTGAGAAAGTACCGCGTCCAGGAAGCTACCTTTCCCTTCAAAACAGATTGGAGCAGCTTGACCAACAGAAGCAAGCACGTCGTGAGCATAGAAAGCGAGACAAATAGAAGCAAGATACCCGCGGAGGAGTCGGAGAGAGGGGTGTCGCGAAATACATGGCCAGATTTTTGTTTGATCATGGTTTGTGATTCGAGGGTAGCGAGCTCATCGGAAGAACCGGCCTGCGCGATTTTCTCGATCAGCTTGCTGTCAACGGAAACGACGCGGCCTGTTGCAGGGTGGGTTATCTTTTTGAGGAACTCGACTTTTCCTTGTTTTTCACCTTCTAAATTCATGGAATCCACGGCTGCACCAGCTAGTTCCATTAAAAACTTCGAAGAAACTTCTAAAGGGAGGAAGATCCCTACTGTGAGCCAGTTAAACATATCGTGAAAAACCGCACCAGTGAATGCCCTGCGGTATTCACTGGGGGAGTTTAAGTGCGCGATTGACACTAAGGTATTCGTCACAGAAGTACCTATGTTTGCCCCCATTACCAAGTATGCCGAGTCCTCGACCGTGATGAGGTTAGAAGCCGCCATCGAGATAACTATGGAGGTTGTTGTAGAGGATGACTGCATCAAGACTGTGGCGAGGATCCCTATGGTTAGACCGGAGACGGGGTTGCTCAGGAGAGAACTGTTACGCAGAGTTCTGCCCGATGAACGACCGGATATAATTTTAAAGGCATTTCCCATCAAACCCAGGGATATTATAAACAGGTACAAAACACCCCAGATTGAAACGAACTTCACGATGTTCACTGCTATCGCTTCGTACCTCTCGATCCCTGATAATGGTATGTCGGTTGTTTCGCCTGTCAGTGTTTTTAGACCCCACAGGCCTTCTCTGTTACTCTCGCCTTTCGAGGCGAGATCGAGGCCTTTGAAAACCTTCTCGCATTCCGCTTCTCCCTTCAGTTTCTGGTCTTCTTGGTCCCCCAGGAGGTCTCTCCCCATCGGGCTCTCTTTAAACTCGAAATAATCCACTGCCCTTGACTCCTGAGCATACCACCTTTTGACCGTTTTCCATTGGTCATAATTACCCAATGTGACCAACGGCTCCATAAACCTTGAAGAGTTGTGTGTTGTGCGAGTTCAAAAAAAAGAAAATAAATATGGGTAAAATTCAAAATAGGGGTACAGAATTTAGCCCTTTTTTGGATTTGGCCATAAAATGACCTAAGGTGAGGAAGAACACCTCACGGTTGTCACCAAAACCACCCTGTGGGCCCATTCCTGGGTGACAACAGTGATAGGCGCACGTATTTTGGGAATATTTCCCTGTTTTTGTGTGTTTTTGGGCCCTTTTTGGGACTTGTCAAGAACGGACAGATTTTCCTGTTTTTCGTAGGTGCGCCAAAAAAATGGAAATAATGGAAAATACATGTTTCAAAGTTGAGTGGGGGTGGGTTGTACCCAGAGGTGTCGTAGGGTGTGAAACATACCATTTCCACACCCTGGGGGGGTCATTTTATGAATCAGAAAAAGAACTGGAAACCCCTGACACCCCCTGTCACCCCCCCTGTCATAGGGGGGCACCCCTGACACCCCCTATGACAGGGCTCAGAACACCGTCTTTTTGACATGTTGCATGTCAAAACACCATATTTTACCCCAAAAACACCGAAACACCACGGATACCACCCCATGGGGCCCTTGAAAACATGTCTAAAGTCGACTTTGCAATCCTGGAAGGGGAGCGGTTTATGGCCAAAACTCAGGTACAAAAGCGCCAGTTTTGCAGCTTGAAAACAGAGGAGATTGAGGAGTTACGTAAGACATGGAAACTGGACAAATCGAGTTGCACATTAAGAACACAACACTCTTAAGAAAGGCTGGAAAGAGGTTCAGGTGCTTCAAGCGCAGCCACACAACAGAAGGTTGCGCATTGTCTCGAGAAGGTTCTGTGCCGTCAATAATGAAAGTCCGTCTGAAAACAATCGCAAACAAGGTGCAACACTCCACGGCCTGCAAGGCTTGCAGCTGGGTATAGTAACCCCATTTAGCGAACGGACCAGAAACAGTGGTTCCACTCGTCAGATAGTGGACCAGACAAAGCAGCTGCTGAGCCAGCTCGCTGGAGGAGAAGATGAGGTGCTGAAGCTGGTGATCGAGGCAGTTGGGAGGGTAGCGCTATGGGAGCACCTTGTTGGAGACCTCGGAGCCTTTTTTTCAGATTTGAACGTACAGCAAAGGCGAGACGTTTCCTCGATCCTTTCCGAAGCCTCTTGGTCGAAGCCAGAGCTGTCCCGAGTGGTGACGGTCGGGCGAAAGCTGTTTGAGAACAAGAGTGAGACAGTTGGTGCGGCTGGCCGCCCCAGCGTGTTAACACCTGTCATCAGGGCAGAAATTGCTGCCGACCTCTACGACCAATCATCGTCGACGTCGACAATTTGTCGCAAAGCGACCAAGGAGGGGGACCCAGTCGTCTTTCGCAACCTGGGCCACGGGTGGGGATCGTTGTACAATTCTTGTCCGTCTGGGAAAATGGTGGAATACAAAACGTGGCGGTCAGCTGCACCCCCCGAATTCGTACATCGCAAACGACGCACATTTGTCTGTGACTATTGTCTGGAAGCAAAAAACAGACATCTTTCCATTCTTCGCGTGCTTTCTACTTGCAATTCTAGTATCACACTGGATAGTACAGCCAGCGTATCGCAGATGCGAGATAAGCCCGCCGAGCTTCAAGACATATCAAAATCGACAAGTCTGGAAGACTCCCCAGATGAAGATGACGAAGATAGTGGCAGTGATAGTGACGATTCTTCGACGGACGCGCAAGGAAAGGTGTGGAACGTGTTTTGCGCCGAAAGCGTGAGAGGTTCGAACGGGCTTTTGAAAAGGGGGAATCCAGTGTCCAAAAGAGAAAGGCCGAAAAGGAGAAAAAGGGGTCAAAAAAAGCAAAAAAATAGGGGGGGGGGAAATGTATTCACCCATTTTAGTGGTTCTCCCACCCCCCCCCCCCCCCCCCACTTGGTTCCTAAAATCTGTGATGGCGAAAACCACCCAGAAACACCCCGGGAGGGCGTGGAAAGACATCAGGGCAATCCAGGGCTAAATTCTGTACCCCTATTTTGAATTTTACCCATATAAAAAACGGAAGGGGGAAAGGGGGGAATGATTTTCTCTGGACCGCTGATTTCCTTTTTTTTTAATTAGGAGAGGATAAAGAGGGGGGGGGGATAAAACTGAAAGAAGACTACGAGTTCCAACAGATTAGTCCCCCCTCTTCTCTTCTCCATTTCAAAAAAAAAAAAACTTGCAATAAAACAAAAAAACAAAAAACATAAATCTTGATAAATTTTAAATCCTTTTTTTTTTTTTTTTGTCTTCTTTCCACACACTTTTTTTTTTTCCCCTTCTTCCTCTCTCCCCCCCTCATGCACTCCCATAGTACGAGAGACGGAACAGCATCGCCCGACCACGGTCATTGCCTGGAGTGATTTCTTTTTTTTTTTTTTTTTTTTTTTATCCCATACCCATGCAAAGCATCCCAGACGAAGGCGAAAACGCCATGCACGTCACTTTCCTATAATAATGGTTCACCCTGGGGAAGTTTGAAAACGTGGTCAACGTGGGCACGTGCACGAGCCTCGCCGCGTTCTTCTTCTTCATGGACCCGACACACAATATGTCCCCCGTCGGGTTGAACTCGGCGAACGTCGCCTCTGTCACCAACGACATGATAGATTTTCTAGGAGCGGGGGCAAGGGATAAAGGATCCGTGGGCCAAACAGACGGCAAGTCGTACACGTTGACAACACCGTTTGAAGAACCCACAGCATACTTACCAAAGGTGACGTCCAGCGAAGTTATTTCTCTGGAACCCTCGTCCTGGTGGATCCTCAGAGGCCTTCGCGTCGTCCTTGCATCCCACACATACACCTTTGACCCCCCCGACGTAAAGAGCTGTGTTGGGTCAGTAGGATGGAAGCAAACTGCATTACACGGCCCATCACCTTTCACAGTGAATTTTGTAGTTTGTGTAGCCATTGAGACAACATGTGTGGCGCCGGTTTGAGAAGCGAATGCAACGGTGTTCTCGTGAGGGGAGAATGCGAACACGGAAAGGTTCCTTTCCGGCTGCCCGAACCCCTTTATCATGTTGATCTTCACCGACTCGACATCGACTATGGAATAGTACGGCCTCGCGGCCGTGCACAGTATCTTGGTCCCGTCGGGGCTGAATTTCGCGTTTCTCAATGGCATGTCTTTAAACCTGATTGTTTGCAGTTTTGTCGATGTGGTCCCGTCTGTTTGAAACAGTCGCAGCCTGTAGTCTGGTGATGCGGTGAGAAGGATGTTCCCACTGGGGTGGAAATTGACTGCCGATAGCGCTGCTTCTGAGTACTCGTTTTTGTTACCGTCTTGGAGGAGCTGGTAGTCGAGGGTGCCTGCGGGGAGTGCCTTGGTGCGGTCCACCATGGAGTCCGTGGTTTGCATCACTGCTTTCATGTCCTCTTCGTCACTGATTTCGCTCGCGGAGTCGTCGTCTGCTTCGGGTTTCTCGACGGCCGCCCAGTCGAAAGCCCTTTTCTTATTGCTCTTGGCGGTCTCATCGTCGTCCCACAACCTCTTCCTGCTCTGGGTTTCTTCTTCTTCTTCTTCGCTTTCGTCTTCGGGTTCGGTTTCAGGCTGGTCCTCCTGCTGCTCCTCCTGCTGCTCCTCCTCTACCTCCACCACCTCTTCCACCACAGGCTTTGCTGCCGCTCTTTTCCGCACCATTCTCCGCCTCACTACTCTTTTACCCGGCATGGTGATATATATTTTTTTTGTTTATTTGTGTGTGTGTGTCTTTTTTTTTTTTTTTTTAAGGTTCGTCGGTTCCGGGAGGAACAAAAACAAAAACAAAAAACAAAAAACAAAGAAATCATGGATCAGAGTCCCCCGCGAATGCTCAGATGGGGGAGGGCACCATATGATCCTATAATTGCGCCTGCGGGGCACTATGCTCTTGGATGACTCCTGACCGCGGCGTGTTTCTAAGGAAGAAAAAAAAGAAGAAGAAAAAAAAAAACTTACACAGAAGATAAAAAAAGGGGGGGGGTGGATAAAGGTGGGGTGTACTAGAAGAAGGCAAACAAAAACAAAAAAAAGATGGTTTTAAACCCTTGCACTGTGCGCGTTCCTGATCTGTGTAAGACCAGTGAGCGCACGCCTCACACGGCTCTGCGTCGTGAACCTCGTCAGCTTTGCAAAGAAGATGCCAAGGAGGTTCTGAGAGTGCCTCGAAGCGAGGAAAGCGGCGGCGTTGTTAGCGGTCTTAGAGCTGGCTTCACGCTCCTTCCGTACCCTGTCCTTATAATAAGCTGTAGTTGAGAGGAGGGTGCTCTTCAAGGCGTCCACCTGCTTGCGGAAGGGAGCAAGGAGGTGGTAAGAGCGCAGCTTGCTGAAGTACCTTCCCTGAAGAGTAAAGAAGGCGGCACGTGCCATCTGAGTGACCTTACGCCTTTTCATGACCAGTTTGATGAGCAACGCGAACGAATATCTAAGAATAGTTTTCTTCGTGGTTAGTAAGACAGCCTCGCAGGTTCTTGTCCGGACGGCTCGGGAAGACAATTCCCTTCGCCTTCTCCGTTTTCTCTTGGCCACAGCGGCAGCGAGGGCTTCGAAGGTGGTTTTAAGCTGTATTTTTCCGATTTTTTCCATCAGTAAACCTGAAACCATCCGCGCCCGGATTCGTCTGGCGTGGTGCATCCTCCATCTCCTGAAGGTCACCGCCCTCAGCACTCCTCTCGATGCCTCGAGAATCGACTTCAGCTTTACAAAGTACCTCTCCGTGCTCGTTTTATTTTTGAGCCCCTGCAACATGGCCCTGCACCGCCCGTACCTGGACACGTGTGAAAAACCTTTCAGTTTTGTGTAGCACCTCCTCACCAGGTCCATGTTCCTTGTTCTGTTCATCGCGAGCTTGCGGTAATACCTTCTCAGGACCCCAGTGGCGCATGTGTTGGATTGGTAGAGGGCTACGGATATTGTTCTTCTGCGGGTTCTGATGGTCTTCACCCATTTCACCCATCGTGTGTAACCCCATTTTAACAGGTTTACAAGGCAGTTTTCATGCATTGAACGGGAGACCATCGCCATCCTCCTGGTTTTCTTCACGGTCGCGCCCCATTGGCCCCAGCTGTGGAACCGTTCTCTGAGCAGGGCCGCGTGCGAGCTTTCAAGGATTCGGGCGGTGGTGGTTGTGTTACGTTTGTTCGCGGCAGTGAGGGTAGTCCATTTGGAGAAGATCGACAAGAGGCACCGTTTTTCGTTGATCTTGACAAGGTTTTCCGCAGTTTTCACATTTGTCTTTCGGGACACAGACCATCGCAACCACTTGCCGTACCCTTCCTTGGCAAGGGTGTTTCTCGTGACGGCGGCGAGACCTCTCGCAGCGGTCCCACGATGCCGCCTCACAACACGATAGAGAGAGATCTTACGAAACGAAGCAGAGATCAATGAAGCACGTGACCTCGCCGTGAGGTGGCTTAGAGATACCTCACGAGCAAGAAGGGCTGTCCTCCGTGAGACCAACGTGTTTTGGGTTAAAACGTGGCTTAGCAAGGTTGTGAACCTTGAAGAAACCAATTTCTTTTGAGCTTGCGACGCCAAGGCACCCGCGGCTTTGTGCTCGAAATGGTTCTGCCGGGATTTCTCATGGTACACGCGAAGAGCTTGGAATCTACTTGCCATCATCCCGCACAGCACACGGCGCTGAAGTTCTCCAGCGGTTTTCCGCTTTGCGTGTGCAAGATTTCTTCTGACCAGCAATGTCTTGAGCCCATCCATACCGTGCTGTAGGACCTCGCGGTGTGCCCGCTGCAGGATTGTTGCGGTTGCGATTTGTGATTTCTTTCTGATCCTCACCCACGTCTTCCATGTTTCCAGCCTGTCGCGGCGAATCGCCTCCCAGGACTTCCTCTCCAGAACCCCGCAACACTTCTCAAAGAATCGCTTCCTCATAGCCCACCGCCTCCACACATCATAAAAGCCCTTTCGTATCCTATACACAGTAACCCTCGAGAGATGCGAGGCGATACGACACACAGCACTTCTTGAGAACGCGAAAAACTTAAGAGTGTAAAAGTACCGAAGCAGCACGGCACGGTGGGATGCACCGCGAAGCGATGTTGAGGCGCGGGCCAGCCTGTATCTCCGGCTGGAAAAGGATTTCATAACGGTGAAGAACCGGTGCAAAAAAACGCGGCGGGAAGAGAGGGAGAGAAAACGAGCGGTGCGGGTAGAGTTCGACCGGCGGAGCGAGTTCCTCTGCAAGGAACCGAAGTATCGGGAAAGGACAGGGTTTGCAGAGGCAACCGATGCGTGATGCGCAGTTTTCCTTCGGATGACACGGCTTCGAATAAGGAAAACCCATCGGGAGTAGAACCGTTGCAGTGTTTTGACTTCAGATAGTGACTCCAGTTGGTAGCTAGCGGAGGCCCGAGCTTCCAATCCGTTGAAATGCAAAGCAACTGCCAGCTTGTGGGCGGTTCGGTACCCTAGCAGCGTGGAAAAGGTTTCAGCAAGCCGCCGAACAAGCGTGGAGCGCAACAGCGTGTGGCATATTCTCTTGTTGCGAACCGTTTTCCGTGTGAAGGCCCGCATTTTTGCGTAGTACCGCAGCATTGTTGTTCTCTCGCACGTCACTTCCATTTTCGCCATGGCCTTTCTCGCTCCTCCACGGCGGCTTGCCTTCAATGCCCATTTGTAATATAGTTGTTTAACGACGCTCGTCCGCCTTGCCAGCTTTGAATTAGCGGACTCTAACGGTGGATACACGACCACAGGCGAGGTGTATGCTTTTATTTCCACCCGTTTGAGCAGTTTTGTGTAGTACCTCCTGAGCATCAGCAGGCTTCGCACTGTATTGAGGGCGGCAAATACCTTGTGGGATCCGTCTGTTCCTTTCCGTGCCACCACGATCGCCCATGATTTCCACAGGTTGTAGTGGGTCCGTAGAAGATCTGTGGCGGTATTGGTGTGGAGTATTCTGACGAACTCGCGTGTTATCTTCTTGCAAGCGGTGTATTCTCGTTGGTTTAAGGTTCTGTTGGCGGCCAGCCTGCTCCAAGACCTTCTCATGAGAACCCGCTCGGTCGCGCCAGATAAAACCCGCGAGATTTTGTCCCATTGGTGAACGTTGCGTTTTGTGCGCGTTCGCCGTGCGTACCTTGTCCAGTCCGTCCAGCATCTTCGGAGGGCGAGAGTTGAGGTTGTGGTCGACAGGAGACGCGATACCTTTGCAAGGTGGTGGGTTGCTTTTGAGTTCTTGCATTTGCCTTCAGCAAATCCCACCCAGTTCACCCAGCATCTTCGGAGGACGGCAGTCGAGACAGCCTTCGAGAAAGCCACCGACACCTTCGACAACTGCGTGTTCGCAATCCTCGCACGATCCGCTTTCCGTGTGAAAGATTTCCGTGTGAACGCTGTCCAGTACGCCCAACACTCACGGAGGGTGGACGTTGAAACAGCGTTAAAAAGGAGGCGGGAGATCTTCGTGGTTTGAATTGTTATCCTATCACGGCTCATGTGTATCACAAACCCGGTCCACGCTGTCCAGTATCGTCGGAGGGAAGACGTTGTGGTGGCGTGGGATAAGACCCGGGAGATCTTTGAAAGACACCGTGTTTCATAGCATTTTTGAAGCTTTTTGTCGAGCGCAAAACGGGTCCATTTCCCCCAGGACGGGCGGAGGGCGAGGAGCCGCTTGTCGTGGCACACAAGATTCGAGAGCCTGGTTGAGAACTCGGTTTTTTCATGGCAGGACCTGAGCACGGAATGCCACGACACATAATACCGGTGGAGCAACACCGTCGATGATTTCTTACAAAGAATCTCTGAGACAAGTTCCATGCTGTCGTTGTAAAGCGGTAACTGGGAGTTGTCCGCCATGTTCCTTGCGATGAGGACCACGCTCAGCCACGTATTATAGTACCGTGCCAAGATGTCCTTGCAGGCTTTGGAGTAGAGGATGCACGACACCCGCCGCTCTGTGTCCTTCCCAACCGGCTTCCGCAGCGTCACACAGGATTCCCTCAACACGACAACAGCCTCCAAAAGCGGAAAACTCGGCGATCTTGTCACGCTTCTCCCTTTGCCCTGTACCCTTTCTATCGACTCTATAAGTGAAGTAGCCCGTTGCCCTATGCTTGATGACGTGCTGTCTGTGTAGATAGGAGGCGGTCGCATAGACACGGATCTCCTCGGTTGCATGCTCGGTGGTGGCTCAAGAACATGTGGAGACTCGGGTGGTGTGTCAGGCTGTTCTGAAAAACCCCCCAACACACCATCGAATAATATCGGGGACTCGTCTCCAGACAAAAAAAGCGGCCTCGATCGCTTGCCTTTCTGATTTAAAACTGCTTGGGTCCCACCAGCATTCCAATCCACCGTGCGAGGGGAACCCGACCTCCGACTTATGCCTGACACTAACGACCCGGCTCTTGAAGTCGGAGTGTCCATTTCCTTCCTTTTTTTTTTTTTTTTTTTTTTTTTTTTTTCGGTTTGTAAAGGGTAGTGTGGGTATGACAAAAGGGAAGGGGGAAAAAAGGTAGACATTCGATGAGCTTTTTCAAATGCTTGCAATCGTCCCCCGACCCGGCCACCGCGTACAAGCCCTGCGGGCCGGCCAACTTTTTCACGATGTGTTTTTCAGTCGTCGGCCACCAAGGCGGGTCGTTCAAGATCCGCACCCTCCCTGCATCACTCTCAAGATGGTCCACCATCGCCTGTAAAGGATCTGGGGGCTTCTTGTGCAACAAGTGAATGAGCAGCTCGTTGAGAAGGTGGGGAATGCGCATCTGAGAAGAATACTCTGTGTTATCCATTGGGGATTTTCTTTTTTTTTTTTTCCTCCCACCTTAAAAAAAAAAAAAAAATACCGCCATCCCCCTTTCCGGCCCTCAGTTAAAAACAAAAATATATATATATATATATCAACAAGAGAACAAAACAAAAATAAAAAAACAAAAAAATAAAAAGTCTAAACAGGGGTAGGGAATGCCTCCGGGTGCATTGTAAGCGAAACGTTAGGTGTGGTCATGATGGCTACAAGCCTGAAGGAAGGGTTGGGAATCGACACCGGCGGGTGAACATCGAGAGTAGCAACGGAAGATCTTTTGGACGGGTGGGAAGGCATCCTGTGGCAATAGAGCTTTCCGGTGGTAAATTGTCCTCTGTAAAGATGTAAATGCAAGCCCAACCGATCACCATCTTGAAAATCTCCAAGCCCGGCAGTGCAATTCGGAAGAGACTTGTGATGCGCAAATGGGGATAAACAGACCCCCCACGTCCCAGGCTGCTTCCCGAGCGAACCACATATTTTCAACCCATCACATGTCACGCCAATCATACTCGCACCGGGTGAACCAGATACAGTGACTTCCCAATAATGTGTGGGAAGAGTAGTCACGATGGAAGTGCTCAGCATAACGTGGCGGTTTGTGCACGAGGTGACCATCGGCTGAATGGTGAGACCGTCTTTGGAGAATGCAACGCTGCATTTTGTTGATGAGCTTTCCGGACGGACCCAGTGAACAGTGGGCTGCTCCGTTCTATCCTTAGCGATTTTTCTTTTAACCGGTGCAACGGGCGGCGGCGGCACCGGATCAGGTGTTCTTATTGAAACAGGCGACACTCCTCGAGGAATCGGTGAAAGAGACATTTGTTGTGTTAAAATTGAATTTTCAGACGTTAGTTCTGCCACGGTTCGGATGAGGTCTATGGGTTCAAGGGTGGTTTGGGTGTTTGGGATTAATTGCCGTTCGACAAGATGGTGTATTGCGGCCTGCCACGCAGGGTTGTGGCAATTCACAGCCGCTTCCAAGCAAGCGATCTCTTTGTTCAGTTTAACACGCGCATCGTCGGCCTGGAGGATGATCTCGTTCAGCGAGGCAACTTTGGAGTTGTGCGCCTCGCGTGCTTTCTTCACAAGCAAAACCTCTTTTTCGCGAAGGGCTTGTATAGCAAGGTCAGTTTCCTCCCCGAGCAGTTTTATCTCATTGTCGAGGTCGGTGGACATCGATTCAAGGTTTCCCATTACGGAGTTTACAGCGTTGTCGGTAGCCGTGCGGGTTCTTTTTTTTTGCTTGCTTATGGTTCGCATTTCTTCAGCGTCGAAGGGTGTCGGGGTGACGGTTCCCAAAATACGCCCGTTTGCCATTATCGACACGGTCGGCCCTGTCTGCGAAGGTATCAACGAGACCTCGCTGAGATTCTTCAAAAGATTCACCAACGCCGGGTCGTCCGACCGCGGAACAATTTCTTTTTTAACCGCAGTTGCTTTCGGTACCGCAGTTGACACTCGCATCTTCGGCACCCATATGATCCCGTTTGTACGTAACGATGCAATTACTGGGTTAAGCCCCGGGAATGGGTCTAGTTTTACTCGTAAATCTGTTTCTAGGTCTGATTTGACGTGTTTTTTGTAGAGGTTTTGGACTTCCGTCCACATTCCTATCGAAACGACGGCGCGTGTCGCTTTCGTTATTTTTTCGATGCTTGTTTGGCAGCCCGGGTCTAACAGCAGGCACAGTGCGTCTGTCACCTCGGAGACGAGCACCATGTTCTCCCTCTTTATGGTTTCCTCTTTTTCTTTTATCTTGGCTTCTAACTGGGCTTCGTTCTCCCTCTCTTCCCGCAACCGTCGTTCCTCCTCTCGTAGGCGTCGCGCGCGTTCGTTTTCCTCGCGCACTGCCGCCGCCCGTTTGGCGCCACCGAATAAAGTATGCATGGCTTTTTTTTTTTTTTTTTTTTTTTTTTTTTTTTTTTTTTTCATGCAGCCCTGAAGACTTTTGCGAAGGATTGTTAATAGACAATACCAATATTAGCGTTCTGCTAAAAAAAAAAAAAAAAAAAAATCAGGAATAGGTCCCGCAGGGGGGGTCGGTTCGGAGGAGCGGCTTCGCCAGTGATTTCCAACGATTGCAAAAAGAGGGCGTTTTGCGACAGTAAATTGTGATTTTGGCGCGGTTCTTTTTTTCCGAGTGCGAGTGTGCCCTCTTTCGACTTTTTTTTTTCATTTCCCGAGGGGCAAAAAAAAAAAAAAAAAAAATAAAGAAAAGAATAAAGAGAAAAAAAGAAATGAATAAGGTTGCGGAGGGAGAAAAAAAAATTTGAGAAGGAGAATAGAATTTTTAGAAAGAAAAAATGAGGAAAAGGGGAATGGGTGGGGGTCTAAAGATGGTAGGAGGTGAGGGAAAAAAAATGGGGGGGGGAAAGGTGTCTTTGAAGGAAACCTGCAGTATGTGACAGGATCGCCTAAAAAAGAGAAAAAAATTTTAAAAAATCTAATTTCATGGATCTTCCCTTCTTTTTTTTTTCTCCATTCCTTCCCCCCCCCCCCCCCCCCCCCTTGCGAAAGAATTGAGATACCAAGGAGGGGGGGAAAAAAAACGGAGAAAAAAAATTCTTTTTTTAAAAAAAATTTTTTTGGGAAAAAAAAAAAAAAAAAAAAAAAAAAAAAAAAACACACTAAGAGGCATGGCGAATCTGAAGCCGATGTACCTTCGAGATCCCGATGGGGGAGGGGGGGGGGGTTTTTTTTTCCTTCTTTTTCTAAGACGATCTCCTCTTCTTGTGCTTCTTACCATCGTCGTCTCGGTCGCGCTTTCTCTTCTTCTTCGTGGATTCTGACGAGTCGTCTGAGCTGTCATCAGAGGAAGCTGCCCCACTGCTTTCATCATCGCCCGACCATTCATCGCTAGATGAATCGGAGTCAGAATCCCCTGAGTAAACCTCATCACTGTCGCTGTCGCTGTCGCTGTCAGATGACCCGCTACCAGAGGACGCATCAAGATTAAACATGCTCTCCCAACCATTGTTGGAACCCCAGGCTTCCCAGTTCCCCGATTGCTCCTCTTTGATGATCTCTTTCAGAATATTCGTCCAGAAGTTTGATTTGTCGCTCTCGTAGTACTGTTGGATTTTTTTTTTTTTTTTTTTTTTTTCCCGTGAAAACAAACCTTTGTGTTGTACTTATGACACAGAGCATCCTTTAAGAACGCCAGGTACTGAACCGGGATATTTGTAATCTGTTGAACAGGGATGCGGTAGTCCTTCATCACGAAGACGGCATCGAAACTGCTTTGACCTGAAAAAAGTGAATTAAAAAAGTTTTTTTTTTTAACCCATAAAGGACCGGAACTGAATATTTCAGCTAAAAAAAACTTTTTTAATTCTGCTAAGGCATTTTTAGTGCTCTGCATGCCCACTCTTTAAAGAGGGGCCTTATTGCGCGACTTTTTTTATACTGACGCTATATCGCCCGTAAATTTTTGCATCCAAACTGCAAGGGGAGAAAAAAAATAGTGGCACAGACATTGTTTTTTTTACACCCCATAAGGAGTGCCGAAAGTACTTCTGAAGAAGGGTCAAAATCGAGAAGGTGGGGAGGAAAATATTTCAAAGAGGCAGAGCTGCTCACCGAATATCAGCACCAGAATTACTGGATTGTCTTTGACAACTGCTTTCGCTTGTCCCATTGTTGATACGGATTTACAATGCGGATTTCCACTGCATGGGGACCATCAGGAAAACCCGGAAATTGCTCCCAGAATACCATTCAGTGTCAGCAAGTGTGTGGCAAAGAAATCTTGTCAAACAACATCATCGCAAAAGGGTGGCACCCACATCAAGTGTTCCCCGCCGGAGCCTAAGATACCTACCCCTCAGGGTGCACCTTCACGTGCCAAGGGTGCACCTTCACGTACCAAGGGTGCACCTTTAATGTGTCCTGAAAAGATGCAAAAGGCACGGAATTGCACTGTGTGCAACAAATTAGAGAAAAAACGCACCCAGGCCATGTTCTCGTGCAGAGACTGCAACGTAGCAATGTGCCCTGTTTCGAATTTTTTCACATTAACGACACCTTAAAAAACCACCTGAAATCCTCTTGAAAACCACTTGAAAATAGAAATACGTTTAAATTGGACAAGTCGCATATCTGCGGCACCTCGGACCTTGTGTTCAAAGAACGGCCATAAGTGGTGAAAAAAAAATAACCAGCCCACCCTGCACGCTGAATAAGCGCTGCTTGCCGAAACCATGGAACCTCCAGATAGCATGTGCCCTTTGCAAGAGCTGTTTCTCTCAAATGCTGCTCTACCACCAAAGTTGGGGCGTCTGGGGCTGAAATGCAGGCCGCTTCGCGCTCCAGAGACAATGGGGTAGTGAAAATAATATAGGTACACACCCTCTAACTCCACCCTCGCCATTTTATTTTGGTATTTGAACGAAAAGTTCAAAATCGACTTTTTAGACGAAAAATAGCGGTCCTTTATGGGTTAAAAAAAAAAAAAAAATACCTTGCACCACACGCTCGAAGACCACCACCTCAACCATATCCATGGAGAGGCAGAAGATGCTGCTGTCAAGAACAGAGTTGATCGTGGAAGGGGTAGTTGAGATGTAACCCATTCCGCCTTGCCCGCCGCCGGGAGCACCTTCGAAGTAGCCATCCGGGTACGGGATCTCAACTGTGCCTTCTGGGAGCTTCCCGGAAAGGCCTTTCGCGAAGCCTACGAATTCCTTGTTGATACGGTCGATGATCCGCTTTTCAGCTTCCTCGTCCATCTCGTCCTCCCGTTCGGAGGTGCGGTTTCGCGAGCTGATATTTTCCCCCTCGTTGCGAACTTCGGTGTAAACCTGGAAATCTTTTGTTTTTGCACTATCGGCGTACAGTTCGATGGGCTTGTGGAGACGAATGTGAACGGCAGCGTATCTGTCATGTTTGTTGGTGTGGGGAGCTGCAATGACGTGTTTGACGTTGCTGTAAAGGATGTCGATGGGTTTCGGGATGACCTTCGAGCTGAACCTGAAACCGTTCTCGTGCGCCTCGAAGTCTCCGAGGGGCTTCGTCATGCCCTTACCACTGCCCACCTTCGGCTTCGGGTACACGTTTCCGAGCTTCGCACCGCCGCCGGGCTTCTTAATCAACCCGCTACAGTCCGCGACCTCTTCCTTAACAGAGTCTGACTTTTTAAGAGCGTTGATTATGTTTCTAATATGCGCGCGGATTTTCTCCATTTCGGCGGTTCGAGTTATGTCGCATTTGTAGCAAAGCTCTTTGATAAAGACGTGTTTGGGGTAGAGGTTGTAGGGTGTGAAGTTTGTGTTGGCCTGAGCGTTTTTAAACTGCAGTCTCAACACGTAGCACCCCTTGGACGTTTCTTGTTTCGTGTTGACAATCGTTGAAATGTGAATCGGGACAGATCGTCCGTTGATCGGGAAGTACACAACCTGCTTTGAAAGATCGATGTCCAGGTCTGTTGTTTCCTTCATTTTTCTTGAATCGACAAGGTTGGTGAGTTCGCCTCTTGACAGCTTTCCTGCTGCCGTTGTGTCTTTGGCTTTTTTCGCTTTGATGGCTTCTTTGGTGAGCCCAGCGGTTGCTTTTCTGTTAGCAAGGAGGATCTCCTGTTGCTTCGAGAGCCATTGCCCGCCTCTGCTTAACTCGTAGTTTTCGGTAGTCTTGCGCTGTTTGATAACTTGTTTCTTTTCGGGTTCGCTTTCTTCTTCACCGTCATCCTCATCATCGATAAGATGTGTGGATTCGGCTGCGACCTTGCAACCTCCTGTGAGAACGCTTTCATCTTCTCCTCCATCCTTCATCACAGCAATAGTGTCTAGTATTTCAATAACGTACTTTGAATCACTGTCCTTAATAGGGAGGTTTTCCAGTCGGACTCTGATGATTACAACGTTGCCTTCTTCGATGGTGCCTGGTGAGTCTTTTGCGATGGTGAGGCCGGTGTCCTTCCATTCCACGCCGGTTCCGAAGCCGAGTTCGATGTGGAGGTGTTTCCTGAGCTGTTCTGGAGGTGTTTCGGCAGCCTGCTTCCAAACATCTGAGATTTTCACGGATGGTTTCAGGCTTTTTATGAGAGCTGAACGGACAGCTAACGCTGCATCGTACGCCGCCTTCTGCTCCTCAGTCGGATTTATTAGAAACGTCCGGCCAACTACTGCACAGTATTGCCGCCATCTGACACCAGCCACCGCAGTGACGTTGGTCATGTTTAGATTGTCGGTGTTTGGAGTTCCGGGGAATTCAGCGGTATAGTTTCCAGACTGGATGGTTGGTGCGAAGGCGGCGGAGATCTCCTCCACATCGTCCATGCCCTTCATTAAGGATGGCTGATCGATCCAATCAGCTAGTTTGTTGGAGAATTTCTCGTGTGTGATCTTCTTCTCCATTTCAAAGGTTTTTTGCAGCTCCTTCACGACGCCCTTTGCGAACAGGGATTTGCAAAACGCCCCGGCTTTTTTGTGCATGGCGAGTTCTTTGTTGTCCTTCACCCTGAGCATCGTTGTCATTTCTGTTTTGAGATCGACCTGCTCGATGGGCTTCATCATCTCTAAAAATTTCTCGGCGTAGTGTTCGCCTTTCATATGTTTCAGATCGTCCTTGATGACACCTACCTTGCCGGTACCGATTTTGGCGAGGATTGCTTTAAAGGGTTCGGTATTGACGTCTTGCTTGGCGTTGCAGGTTAGCATCGTGATGCCGGGAACGCCCACCAGGTTTGAAAGCGATTTCTTCTTCCCCGACGCAATGTAGATCTCGTCCTTCAGCACCACGATGATGGTGTTGGCAAGCTCTGTTCTGGTCAGGAAGACCTGCAGGGAGTACGTCGTCAGGTACTCCGGCATAAATTCTTCGGAGTGTACCCCCCTCACAACAACCAACCCCTCCACATCCACAGGGAGGTTCGCCCTGATCAACCCAACACGCTGCTTGAACAGCGGCGCATCAATATATCCATCCTCGGCCATACTTTTTTTTTTTTTTTTTTTTTTTTTTTTTTTTTTCCTTCTTCCCCCACTTTTTTTTTTTTTTTTTATTTCCCATGGGTTTTGGGCACTGGGTTCGCGTTTTTAACACAAAAAGTCGTGAAGACAGAATGCCACCAAAAGGCCGAGGTGGAGCCTCCACGAGGGCAGTTCCTGGGCAGGCTCCCTCAAAAGGGGGGGTCTGGCGAATCCACCAGGCAAGGAGAAGCGGTGGGCGACCTAGCCGGCAGGCCAGGGGTGGTCCGGAAGGTCCAAGACGTAGGGAGCCGAGGTAGTCAGGAACGGCACCGTACCTTCTACTCCACCGAAGATACAAAAGAAAGCAATCGGATGGCAGTGAATGCCCTGGCGCGAGCCATGGGCCGCGTGATCTGTGTGTACACAATCCGGGACGAGCAGGGAGGAAGTTTGTTCCTAAAAAAGAATCTGCACATACACTTTTTTTCTTCTTCTTTTTTTTTTTTTTTTTTCTCTTTTTTTTTTTTTCTTTTGTTCTTCTAATTTTTATTCTAGTTATTCCGTTTTCGGTTTTGAATCCTCTTCGCCGAGGGCTGAAATGGCCGACACCGCGGACTGGACCCTGTTGAAAACGGGGCACAGGATTTTGTAAGACAGGTAGAACAGAAACAGGGCTGCGGTGAGGGCGGTCAAGATGAGCAGGATCCGCAAGGCTGAGGTGTAAGCTTCCTCCGACTGAACCTCCCGAAGACGAACGTCATGGCTGGCAATCCTTGAGGCAATGATGTCCCGTCGCGATGCGGTGAGTAGGGTTTGCGCCTCTCGTTCCGACGCTTGCGTGGACTGCTTATCGACAACATCAACATGTGTCTTAAGCTCCCTCACGACATCTGTAAGAGCAAGAAACTTTCGAAAGTACAAAACATGCAGCGCTGCCCGGAATGTTGGCGCGGAGCTCTTCTCCACAAACAGCACCTCAGGGATCGATCCTTGTAATGCGTCTCGAAGCTGTCCCGCCATCCCTCTTGACTTCGCCACTTCCACACCAGTGATGACAAGCATGGGTTGCATTGGGTACCCATCTACTGTACGCAGCTCTTCATAATCCTTAACAGTGCTTTCTACGGCTCGGTAGTCGATTTTCAAGGCGGTGGCGGTGTTTGGAAGGAACGACAGCAACCAGTTCACCACAGACCGTTTCTTTGGTGGTTTTTGTTTTTGACTTTGTAAATACGCGGAGGCAGGTCGTGCAAGAAACACCGCGTCTGGGGAGTGTGCTACTATGGCAGAAGCGATGACTTCTATTTCAGATGAAACAACAGCTTGGAAGCACCACCGCAAGGAAGCCTTTGGGACCATTGTTTTGAGCAAGCCCTCGTTTACCTTCAGCCTGTCTGAGATGAACGTTGTGGTCGAATCAACGCAGAGAGGTTTTCCCGCACCGACAGTCGCCTTTAGTCCTGATACCCCCTCGGCAGACACAGATTGCAGGGCCTGCAGCCCGCCTGCTTCGGACCCCACCAGTAGGATCTTCATCTTCCCACAGCTTTCTGTCTGGGTTTCCAGTTCTTTCCGAAGGGCGGCAGCGTTGTCTGTAAACTTACCGTCCTTGCATACTGAAACAGGCACGGATCCACTGCATGAAGCATGTTCCACTGACGCGAATGCATGTGCAAGGGCTAGGAGAATGGCTGGTATAAAGCTCATTTCATTTTTTTTTTTCTTCTTCTTCGGTTTTCTTTTGTTAACGTAAGAGGGGGGGAGGAAAAGAAGGAAAAAGAAGAAGAAAAAAAAGAAGGAAAAAAGGGGTGTGTTTTTTTTTTTTTTTATTTATTTTTATTATTTTTTTTCTTTTGTGTAAATCTTTTTACTTCGCCAACCCAGCCATTACATTAACAGTCTGTGTTGTTGAAAATTGCAGCCAGCCTCCAATACCGGCCTCCCCTGCCGCGCCAGCGGGCGGGCCGCCTTTATGTATTTTGCTATTCTTCTCCACAGAGCCATCTCCTCCGGCTGCAGGAGGTGCTGGTGTATCGTTCAGCACTACGCCGTTAACAGGGCAGGTCCCAGTGGGTGGGTGGCATCCGGATGCACATGGGTAGCGGCTACACCGTGGGATGTAGCCCCCTAGGTAGGCCATGAGTCCGCCCCCCACCCCGCCCTCTTTTTTTTTTTTTTTTGTGTTGTTGTTTTGCGGCGAGCACAGCATCTCAAAAAAAGAAAAAGTGGACAGAAACAAATACGGGTGGTGGGAGGGGGGGAAGGAAAAAAGAGCTGGCGTAAGGGCAACAATGGGACTCTCGACGTGTGATTTTTATCGTGCGCGACAAGCACATCAGTCCCTCGAGACGGCCTTGATCACACCGACGGGGGTTGCCCAACAGTGACCATCTCTAATTTCTAAGTCTGAGAATTCGAAGGGTGCAGAGGTCGGCATAATTTCTTTTTTTTTTTCTTACATTGTTTAGCGTGCGCAATCAGAATACAGTTTTTTTTTTCTTTTTTTTGTAAAACGCAATAACGCCAACATTTTTCTTCCCCCAATTTTTTTCTTTATTTCTTTTTTTTTTTTTTTGATAACTGCTACTTTCTGTTCATCATATTAAAAAATAACTATTTATTTAGTGAATATAAGATCCTATGGTAGTGGTTTTGACGAGTGAGGTAATTACTTCACTCGCTTCGCTCGTGAAGTAATGACGGTTATATCACGAGCGAAGCGAGTGCTATAACGTTTAACGAGTCAAAACTGCCACCACAAGTGAAATCATCAATCTTATATTCACAAATACGATATTTTATTTAACGACAGCAAAATTTGAGTGGGTGGGAGGTACAGGTGGTACCAATTACAACAGGTGTCGGATATGTGCCTCGATAGTGCACATGTTTAGCGTGGCGGACGATGCCATACCTCGGTGCTAAAGAATTCTGTCATTTGCTCTTGGGTAAAGATGTTCGCTTTTTTTGTTGACTCGCCTTCTTGGAGCCTCTTGAGGGGGACCTTTAGTCGGGGGTGGTCTTGCAACTGCTTGTTGTAATTCCTCCTCACAAACGAGTTTAGCCTTGAATAAGCCGCCCGGACTGAACGGGCAGCAGGCCTTGCTTCATGTCGTTGAACTAGAGAATAGAATCCTCTTTTTTCGGACGGGCCCTTCTTTTCCTTCCTATAATTATGAAACACACAAAAGCGTGCCCACTCCTTTTCGTATGGCTCTTGGAAGGGGGTGAACCCTGCTGCGTCCGCCTCTTGTGCAGTCGGGCTCTTGCCTATCCCAAAGGAACCTTGGTAGGAATTCTTGGAGGGTTTTGCTTAAATTAGGCCCAGGAGTGAAATAATATTTCTTATTTTAACGCTATCAGAATTTTTTCACTCCTGGGCCTAATTTCTTTTAGAAGTCGGAGCGTGAAAATAAAGTCAGGAGTGAAATAAAGTGAATTTTTTATTTTCACTCCCACCCACGAAAATTTTGATGGAGTTAAAATAAAAAAAAAGTTTTTTTTTTCTTTTTAAACCACGAAGCCCACTGGCTAACAACCGAAAAAGTCAATTTCTCAAAAAAAAAAAAAAAAAAAAAAAAATGGCAGCATTTAACCATACAAAGCGTTCTTTTTATGGAGAAGTGACCTCTGGAGACATTCAGGCCCACGAGAATGGCAGGTCGCAGAACGGTTACTTAATCAGCGATAAACGGTGTAATGAGCATTTCTTCAGAGCAGGAATCTGGAGCCATGTATACCACAGGCCGAAGAGGTTGACGAAGAGGGCTCTGCAAGGGCTCGGGAACGGGCGTGGATTCGTGAAGGGACGAGAGATCGAGAAACCTGTTGTGCAGCGTAGGGTGGGTCGAGAATATATCCGATAAAGCCACCAAAACAGAGTGCAGAAAGGAGAGGTCTTCAACAGGTTTGAGATCGTTAAAATCGTTCAGCGTGACAAACACATGCTCCAGCACCTCTGGACCGGTGGGAAAGTCCGACGCCCGCATAATATGAAAAGCAATCTCATCCGCCTCGGATTCAGCTTTCTGTGAAGAGGAACAGTCGAGCAGATCCACAACCACACCATTCGTATCTTTTTTACGAAAGAACGACATAAAAAAATTCGCCACTGCGCTGGCAAGCTCCTTTTCAATACCATGCCTTGCTATTGCATGGCCTATCTCATGCGAAAGCACAAAATATAAT